>JAXQQM020067106.1:0-70384 GCA_034641835.2 Pinus albicaulis | reverse complement strand
AAGCGTTGATCCTGTCTTGCATTGCTTCCTTTCATCTCTGTCTCCGGCATATTTCTCGTTTATTATCGTTTTACCTCCCTTTGGGACATATTCTACTTCTTCTTCTGGACATATATATATATATATTTGGGGATTTCTCCATTCGGCCTCAGATCGTAGCAGAGATAACTCCTGTGGACCAAAGTAGCCTCATACTACTGGCGCACTCACTCTAGATCCCACTCACTTAGTAAATCTCTCTCCTAGATCAACCCTCCATCTTTGGAGTTGGCCTTCTAGGGTTTACATTAGACTTCTATTCTATTTTACTTCTTGCTCTTGCTTTTATATATGAGCCGCCTTAAAGCTCTCATTTTGTCAAGACACTCTTGGTATGTAATATCCCGAATTTTGTGAGCATGAGAATTTTGCCCAATTTTGATGATATTAAGTAAAGGGGCAAATATTATTTTGAGAAAGGTGGCAAGTATTATTTTATTGGAGATTGGCAACAAATTATTATTTTATTAAAATGGAGGCAAAAGTCACTTAGTGGAAAATGGCCCCCACCAATAAAATAATAATTAAAAAACGAGTCTAGAAGCATGGGGAGAAATTATAAAAGGAGGATGGAATCATTTGCTAATCATCTTTTGACTGTTACATTTCACCTTTCATCTTCCCTTGGGGCTGTTTAGCACAAGAAGAAAAGTGTTGTTTAGCACTAGGAATTCCAAGCAGAAGTCCACCCTCATTTCGAAGAACTTCGAGTGTCTCCCTAGTGAGGTAATTTGGGAGTCCAATTTAGGGCTTTCCTTGAGCTTCATTGCAAGAGTTTTCCCAGTTATGCGCATGTCCCGGGCACGGAAGCAGTTCGTGGCACATCATTTGGAGTAGCTGCAGTTGGTTGGAGACTCCAAGATTCTTCATAGTTAAGGCCGAAGATTTGGAGCATTTTGTAGGGCAGTGAGTGAGGTCGGAATTTGGGATGAATTTCCCCTCATTTTGATGGTGCGCAGAGCTCACTAGCTCAAGTCTGCATAGGAGCAGGAGGTGTGTTCTTTCCAAGAAAATTTGGGTTGGAGAAATCAGGCATTTTCCAGAGGCGATCTTTGCGGGACTCTGGGAGGCTTTCAGTATCATATTTTGGACATCCTACAGCAGTTCCATTATGTGGGGCAATTTTGGGCCAAATTGGGTGATTCACACTTGTTGGGGGTCACTAGGGGTCGGTGGATTCAGCCCAAACCCTTTCTGGGTTTTTGTGGGTTTGGTGAGAGGAGACTAAGATTAATTTTACAGAATTTTCTGAGCACTTTTGAGGGCATAATTCCAAGTTCCATTCAACAATCAACAACAGAAATTGTTGGAGGAGGGCGTAGTTTATCCCAAGACCATTTTCACCACTTAGGTCCGTGAAATATTTTTGGGTTTTGTTGGAGCAGGTGTGGAGAGCCTACATTTAATTTTGCAGAAATTTTGGAATAGATTTGAGGGTCGAAATCTCAGTTCACAACTTAGGTCCGTGAAATATTTTTGGGTTTTGTTGGAGCAGGTGTGGAGAGCCTACATTTAATTTTGCAGAAATTTTGGAGTAGATTTGAGGGTCGAAATCTGAGTTCACATATAGCAACCGTAGCAGTAATTTACTCGGTCAGCACAGAGGTTTTTGGTGGAGTCATTCCAGTACTTGGGCATCACAATTCCAACTTGGGTTTCGCCTAGCTTGTTGTAGCAAGCACAAGTTCCTATTTCCATACTCAGTGTACTCCATTCTACTCAAAATAAATAAAATGGCTAATAGTTTTGGTGCATCTCCTCTTGTGTTTTGATTTCTTGTGTATGTGTTGAATTTCCTGTATGTGTTGAATTTCCTAGTTGTTGTTCTAGTGCAAGTTTATGTTATTCACTTAATATTTTTGTTAGGAATATCACATAGTACCTAACAATCCCATTGAACTTCTTTAGTGTTAAAATTGGCAACTAGGGTCAACTCCACCTTGGACAGCTCATATGATGGAGATGATTTTTTTATTGGATTCCTCTTTTCGAGAGGTACAAGATTGATCTAAAGATCATCTTGTTCGAACAAGCATAAGTGCGATTTTGAATTTATTATTCACACGTTCAAATTGCCAAGGTCGGCCTTAGTCAAATGTAGGCTCATGAAGCCTATGTGTATCCTCATAGTGACCTTCTCCTCATTTGGACATCATATCATCTCGACATACATCTCTCTCTCCTCTCTTTATTGGTTTGTACAGCTTGGAGCAGCCCCTCTCTACCTCGCACATGTGAAACAAGAGGACGAATTACAAGTCGGATTGCAAGGCTGAATTTCAAAAGAATAGGTCAGCGTTGACCAAGGGTCAAACCTCCTTTGACTGTGGTTTCAAGGCAGAAATTCTGATTTCTGAAGGCCGCATTTATTGGCACAGATTTCAAGGCATTTGGGACAGGTTGACTTGGTTTGACTTCAGTGTTGATGTCAGGTTTCACCGCAGAATTACAACAGCATTTGACTGGATTTGACTAGACGGTTTTGGGTTGACTTTCTCTCTCTTGGAAGGTCAAATTTGACTACTGTTGACCGAACTGCTTGGAGGATATTTTGGAGCCACTTTGACCAGAGTTGACTTTCTAGTTAGGGATGTTGAGAAATAGAGGGCTGGTGATTAATTCAAATTCTTTTACTTGATAAATTCCTTGTGAGATTACTTCTTTTACTTATGTCTTCTCTTCTTAACTTATTTAGTCTTTCATCAAATCAATTACCAAAATACGAGTGACACAAAGTTAGGCTCCTCGAGCCAGGGCAAAACCTCTCCCTCTTGGAGAGGAAAACCCGAAAGGAATTCTTCTTATAGATCTTCAAATGACAAGTACCATGACCAAGACTCAGACCCTTGACCTATGAATGCCTCCAAGACCTTGTCGCTGCTTCTAAGTCTTCTTTCAACGCTGTTCGTTCTTTTCTTCACCAACTTGCACTAACCTTTGTTTTATGAACTGCGAGTAGGAAGGTAAAGATTTAACTTCCTCCTTTCTCCATACTGTAATAGCCCTTAAATTTCTCATCACAGCATGATCATCCACCTAGTCCTTCACACAGCATGGCATCCAAATGCTTCTAGTCACAGTCATTATAACACATAGAAAACAGACCTTATTCCACCATTTGAATATCAGTGTATTTATTACAGGTTTGACCGCACTTCATTAGACCGCAGCTCCTTCATACTAATCCACATCTGTCACTTCAGGATGCTTCACAAAACAGATCTGTACCTAATGCTTCAGCTCACATTTAACCCAGACTTGATCACGCTGTAGTTATCACAGAGATGTCCGCAATTCTTCCAGACTTGTTCCACAATCTGTATGGTCAGAACACCTCACATATTACCGAACTTTACTTCAGGCTTTGACCGCAGCATCTATCTACTAATCCGCATCTTTCTCACTTCAGAGATGTCCTTCCTGAAATCCGCATCAACCACAGATATGTCTGCATCTTCTTCAGAGCAATCCGCAATCTTGTTGATGTCAAATGAGCCACAGGTCCTGTGTATATATATGGCACAGTTCCTCCTTTTTAGGCCGACTTCATCACTGTATAAGGGCCGACATGAAGAGCTTTTATTCCAGCGTTTATGAGGGCTGTTATGAGAGCTGTCATAAGCCATTCTTCCACAAGGTCTTGGAGCGCATTCTTCAGACTAGACACGTCATATACATGACTCTTAACTACACTTATAAACATAAGACAAACCCTAATAGACATCAAGAAGAAGGCTATTGACCTATAATAAAATCTTGCTCATGAAACCCATGAAGCAAGTACAACAAAAATACATTTTATTATCTTTTCTTCTTCTTTACATAAATACATAATTACATAGTCAATATGAAGACCGATCCTAGTTACACTTTTCAACAAGGGATACTGTTGACCGCTGATTTTGACAGCACTGTTTTGGGCAAGTTATTTTGATATTTGTGCTCTCTCTCTGCAGAACTATTGAAGAATAATAAGAATAATTGATCAAAGAGTTTTCCCCACATTGAGGTTTTTCCCTAGCATCCGCCAAATATTTTGTCCTCTTGTCTTGGCTTGTCTTCTACATTTTGTTTATGTTTTAACTTCTATCTGCATTTACTATCAATAAGTTAATTTGATTGCTAAATTGGAAATTGATATTGGGCTTCTAAGAAACATTGAAGTAAATTGTGCTTAAGCATAGAACATACCATTGTTATCTAAAATTAACATTTAGTGATCATTAGTTGGACATTAATGTATTTATCTTATCTAATCTTATCCGCATTTATATGGGAACATGCACTCAAATCCCCAATAAGACATGCAGGAACTATATCTTGAACTCTTTGTGAGTTAATAGCTATTAATGAGCAAATTGTTGAACTCCTCGTGATAAATTTATTGATTGGGCCTGGCAAGATCCAGCAGACAGTTTTCCATGGGAACCATCCTCGGATGACAGGAAGAGCCCAGGAGGTTTCCCAGTGATCTTTATTATGCAAGGGGAAAAAGGTTAGACTAATGTATGCCTTACTAAGCATCTTTTGATTTTCACAAAAATGGTTAGAATGTGAAACTGTTTAGTCCTGGTGTCCATTTGTATTATGTTTTGTAGTTGGAAATAGATATTTTCAAGCATAATATTACATTGTGAATGTATACCCTTATTATTTATACAAACTTCAAAGCCATTTACTACTCATATATAGAGAGAACAAGAGAGTAATAGTATGCAACAGTGGCATATATTGGATCTAATAAGAAAGGACATGAGAAAGGCTTATAGGCTTGTTAGTTCAGAATATAATTTTGCAGCCCCTTGTAATAGAAACTGCAATAGCTATCTACATTTACATGGGAACATGCACTCAAAATAAGACACAAATATATGTATATAGTAATATTATCCAACATACCGTTTTCTCATCATCATCTAGAAAATTGTATACAGTTTGACCTTTCACCTCAGCTCTCTTTTTCCGAGATGACGTGAATGTTTGTGGGGCCCACCCTGTAAATAAAGGCATATATGTCAGATCAGCAATAAATAAATAGAAACTAATTTTGAGTGCACTTGTGTATAAATATCTACAGAATAATTGGTAGTTCATAAAGAAACCTTCTTTCGACCCCACAGTATTATAGAATCCTGCAGAGAAGCCTCCTGTAAATGCTCCATGAAATCGTCTACGCCCTTCCTCATCTGTCACCTGTCCAGCTAATGTTAATTCCACGATAAATAGAAAAGGAAGAAAGCAATGGGAAATACATGATATGTGAAGGAGGCCTGGCAATTCATGGATAAAGATAAAATTTATAAATACAAAAAGGGATTTGTTTGAATGTAATCAAATACAGGTGTCATGGCAATCACAAAAGGACACTATAGTCATAATACAAGAGCACAAAGGAATTCCCCTTTCAACAAACCAAAGCTATAAACAATTAGAGACCAGTAAGACCATTTTGTCCTGACAAATCCTAAACCAAACATCAAAAAGCTCCATGGCTGCAAATACAAAAAAAGACAGGGCTAATACAAGTTTGATATAGAAATAGAGGTTGCAATTTACCCAGGAGTCACCACGCTTGTGACAATTTGTGAGTACCTGACGAGTTTGCTATGAAATGAATAAATGACAAATAAGGGCTATGATAGCAAAATGCAGAGAAGAGGATGGAAAACGAACAATAACATAACAAAATTCAGAATGGCAATCATAAATGACATGAAGAGAGGCATCAAACAGAAAGGGCATGACCAAATCAACTTGATTGGACCAGAGGCTATTGGAAACATGATATCAGAAGCTATCCAGTTGCTCTCACACAATTTGATGATTCGAGCTGGAAAGCCAGACAATCCATGTGTCATTCCTACTTATGCTATCAATGTCTAGGAGATGGCTGCTTGTTCAAAACGTTACACCTGTGTTTCTGCTTAATGATGTAATCAGTATAATAATTACGTTCATAGCAGGCACTGAAAGCTCAAAGAGGATCTTGCCACACAAGTAAACTCCAGTGCAGGAACCAGGTCACCACAAGATTTTGCAACCCAACTTCAAAACAGCTACAACCAGGTAAAAGTGTTTCACCAAATTCTGGCCTCAGAAGAAAGTCCAGATAGACAAGATAGAAAACACCGGGACTCCTTCAAGCTTGGATATCTAAATTTTAATTTAAAAGGATAAACCCAACCCACAGATCCGAATTCACCACTGTAATGTATACCCTGAGAGTTTTTAATGTGTTTGTAAAATCCAGCCTTTGCAAAATGTTGAGACAATCACTAAGTGACCTCCCAGCATCATGCTACCGGAGTCCGGACACCATAAGACCACTATCATCAGATAGTTCTTCTGGAGATAATAGCAATAAACAGGCCAAGGTAAACCCAGCTATACATGCATCCTTCTACTGGAATAACATTGAAAAGGATATCCCATATAGCCTTGGTAAACTTGAATATTCTGGCTAAACATGCCATTGAATAACAAAACTATCTCCTGAAATTAATTAACAACATGATTTTTATCTTTCCAAGGACACACTTTGTTAATAATATACAAAAGATATCGCCACATTCATTCATCATCAAAAACTAAGCACAGGGACTTATTTGTAAGCCTCTGGCAATAAAAACAGCTACAGATAGCCCGAACAAAAATATGAGACTTATTTGGGTTTTAGATTACAGATTTGCACACTACAGGTTTTCAGCGAAACAGAATGAAATTATTTTATTAATATAGAAAAGCCACAAAGCATATAGACCAAATGACACTAAGGCCAGTGGTAAGCTAATTAAGAGGAAAGCTGTTGTTACCTCACGTCTACTTTTCATGTAGAACTCCTATTCGGGAGGATCCATTCAAACAGTAAAAATTGAAGTCAGGTACTGAATTGAATTCCCATCTTCAAGTGTCCTGTCAAGAAGGATCACAGCAGGGACTACATTGATTAAAAAATACATGTTCCAAATCTGGAATAGTTGGGATTAATCTGACCACGTGGTCACCACTGGATAAGGCAAGAAATTAATGAGAAGAATCAAGCCTCTAACCAAGAAACCCATAAGAGTATTTTGTGTCAAGAGGAAAATCAGCAGTGTCCTCACCTGCTGCGTGGAAGTAGATGGACAGCATGGGTTCAAATCTCTAATACCAATAATTTGGCCCTAGATAAATAAAGTGACCGAGAACAAGCTATATATATTTAATGTAAGAATAGGTGCTCATTAGGTAAGGCCCTGTTACTGCTTGTCAACCCTCATTTCAGCAGGGGTACCTATAGCCATTTTCCTTTTTGGGCAACACCACTGTAAGCCCAGAGAATGCAAGTCAAACTTCGAAGTCTTGTAGGCCATGTGATGTTATGTATTACGCTATCCTAGGCCTATTAAGCTCGGCCATACCCGGTCGTTTAGAATACACTTTAGGTCCTTTCATCCTATATAGGATTCTAGGGCTTAGGATGGACCTACCTAGATGCATGGTTTAGAGGAGCCATTGGCTTTCTAGAGGTAATCACACGATGTAGGGCCAGTCCAACAAATGTCTTGAGCACACATATGTCCTATCCATATATGTCTGTATGCATTCATTGGCCTTGTTGCATCATTCATTTTACAGTTCTCAACAAGGCAGTCCCACAGTTCATGGCAATTCAAATTTTCATGTTTCTCAAGGAAGTTCACAGATCCCAATGCACAAGATCTCGGGGGTCAAACATCAACAAAGGCTCAATTTGTGCAGCATAATGTGCAATGGGCATGCCACGTGAAAATTTTGTCAAAATGTGAAGGCATCAAGGAAATATTCCCAATCAAAGGTGGTCTTCCCCTCTTTTGTGGCACATGTGGGCTAATTTGG
Source organism: Pinus albicaulis (assembly GCA_034641835.2). NCBI lineage: Eukaryota > Viridiplantae > Streptophyta > Pinopsida > Pinales > Pinaceae > Pinus > Pinus albicaulis. Next base: position 62,488 of record JAXQQM020067106.1, on the reverse strand, counting down.
GCAAATTGAGGTCCATACTTTGTGGAATGAGGAAAATCTTATGTCAGAAGGCACATAAAAAATTCTCCCAACAAAACCCATGCGCCCAATTCCCAAAATCATGCAAGGCGTTGAAGATCTAAGAAGGGCTCCCTAAGGTAAGAGGATGCCCCACGTGTAAAGTATCTTGGACCATTTGAAGGGTCAAATCTAACCATTGGGGCTAAGTAAATGATCGAAAAGGGTCAATTACTCAATTAAAGTCAAATCTCCTATTAAAAATGTCGAAAGGCATTACAAGTAAAGTCAAAAGGACCAAGTCGACTTCACCAACCTAGTCGTTGGTCATCTCCAAGAGAATGTTGAACAAGTAAAAAGCGCTCCAAGGGAACGTTGGATCTCAAGTGGATAAAATATAGCCATTGGAAGGTTGAGTGAGCCTCCTTTCAAGCCAAGCAAGTGATACTCTTTTCAAGCCAAGTGAGCCTTCCTCTGCTGGTACTGCTCTCTGTCTTCTCTACTGTGTATTCTTCGGCTCAGGAATAGACTTTCCAACCGGAATTACTGCCCCTCTCTACAAAGATCTCTTGATCAATTTTCTCCCTGAGCACTGCTCACTAAAGAATTCAGATCTCTTGATCCTCACTGTGTCATTTCCAAATGATCCATCAAGTCCTTATAATCTTCTCGTTGAGAATTCAACGACCGAGATTAAATCGTTAATCAACGACTAAGATTAACTTTTGACTTGATCTTCGCTTCCTCTAGAAGATTCACACTCTGTTTTATTAATACCCTTTAATTATTTTATTTTCGTAAGTTTAGACTTAGGGTCCCTTTAAAATCACAAACGATTTTTGGGTTCTTTGGAATACATGTGTCTAAGCCTCCCTGCAAATTTTGAGACTAAGAGCACATACGGTGCTACCCAAATCAACACTACATAGTCACGTGGAAGAGGAAGACTAGAACATAATGCCTCACTTTCTTTCCGTTGGCTTTGGGCTATCAAAATCTAATTGTTGAGCTAACCCTTATTGAGGATTTCTTATTCAAAGACAAGATCTCTCCTAAAACCATAGTTGATCCAATGGTCGAAGGTATTTCAAAAAGGAAACTGCTCCTAGTTGGATTTGGACATCAGTACATCATTTTGGACAAGAGTGAGAATGACTAGTCTTTGACTCCAAACTCACTTCCTTGTCCAAAAACACAAGGCTAACTTTAAAGGAGTTTTTATCACAATCTAACACCAGAAGAGATAATTTGCAAGGCCAGGGTAAGTCTCGCCACACCAACCACTTATACAAAAACCCAAAACTTCTTTTAAAATTATGTTTTATAAAATATAAAAATCAGAGAATATATAAAAATACAAAATCACTCGCTTGAGCTTGATCTCTATTTTTCAGTAAGCTTTACAACTTGGGTTATGCTTGAATCTTATCCATTTGGCCCAAGAAAGGTATAGCTTGCTTGTCTTGTGTAGGAAAATTGATTAATCAAATTCTTAAGAATTCGATGGCAGAATTGCATTGCGCTTCGTTATAGTGAACAAAAAAAGCATTGATTCGATCCTATCTGTTCTCATTCCAATATATCTACCATTCCTGGAACCAGGAATAAAGAATTTGATGGAGTATCTAACCACGGATAGATCTATAGAGCAATTCAAAGGGTTGTATAAGGGTTTTGAGATAAAAGGTACATACTATAAATCCTTGCTATTTTTCACTTCTAGGAAGTAATTCATCATTATTAGAGGTAACTAATCAATTTTCAACTGCAATATTCCAAATGGAAAAATATCGTAGATAACAGAAGTAGTGAACTAGCTACAATTACAAAATTCAGAAATGCACTACCATACACATTTGAACATGGAAATATGAGCAAAATCTCTGAGTCATTGTATTAATTTTGATAAATATGAGTACAATAAATGAGAACATAGAAACTTGGGCTTTCTACTGCAAGCTATGGCAAGAACCCAGGAGTGTCTACAATGCTCAGATGATGGAAAGATCCCCCAGGAAGAACTACTCATTGTTGTTGGAAGGAAACTAGTGGACTGCTCTAAAGAGTGCCCAAAATGAACTGAAACTCTGAAGGTGGCCTGCTCACTAGATGCCCGACAAGACCCAGAAATATCTCACAAACCCAAGTGGTGGAAATGGTCCCAGGGTGAATTGTGCCCCCCATCCAACATTTTTTATTGTTGGCTGCTAGATGGAACTAGGAATTATGCCCTCATAAGTGCTTAAAAAAATTGGCAAAATTAGTCCTAGACTCCTCTCACCAAACCCACAAAAACCCAGAAAGGGTTTGGGTTGAATCCACTGACCCCCAGTGACCCCCAAAATTGCCCAATCTTATCAGAAAACACCCCACAATTTGATATTATTGAATTATGCCCCAAATCTACCACGGAAAATTTCTCCCAACTTCAACTAATTCTCCACTGAGAAATACCTCCTATCTCCAACCCTTATCTCTCCACAAATTCTTCTCCCTTCTTCCCTTGCACAAACTAAGCCAGAAACCTCTGTGCAATGTTCAGAGTGAGAGAAATGGCTCCTCAAAATCCTTGCCTCATAGACCAACAAATTCACTGCAAAATCTTTGGCAATGTGTGGGAAAAACTCCTGCAAATCCTACAGAACTTTGGCAATCTATAGTTGATCTCAATTGGGGTGCCTCAAACAACTTTTGCGCCCAAGGAAAATACGCACCAGTTGGAAATGATCTATAATGTAGCTCCTTTAGATGTCCTAAGATAGACTTCTCTCTACTCTCCTAAGGTGACACTCAGAGTTCACCAAAGGTAGAGGTGGAATTCTTGCTTGGGAATCCCTCGTGCTAAACAACACTGGTTGACTTCGTTAAACAGCTCAAGAAAGCTTGTGTTCAGAAGTTAAATTGTCAAAAGATGCAAATGAAGGCCTCTTCTCCTTATTTATAATTTTTGGATTCTTTTTCTCCCTTGGTGGCCCCCACTCTTTCTCTCTCCTAATTCGCACCTCGTCCTCTTTTCTCTCCCCTCCAAGAATGCGAGTTCCCTTTTTGGGCCATATTTCTCTCTCTTGTGGACCCCACATTCCACTAGAGTTGTAATTTCCCTTTTTCCTCCTAAGTCCCAATGTTGGAATTGCCTCCTCTTCCAAAAATTGTCTCTAATGAGGAAAATCAACATTGGGGATACTACAGTCCTCCCCGCCAAAATTTGCTTGTCCTCAAGCAATGCCTGAACAAGTGCCCCCTCTAACTATTGATCACGACTATCACTGCCAGTAATACCAAGGTCCCAAATGTTCCACTGAGTCATCCCCGATCTATGCACTGTCTAGTCATGAAGGAATCCCTCGATACCCGAATCCCAAGCCATCCTGATCACTGTGAACCACGCCTTGCTCTGCTCACTATCCAGACAGGTATAGGTACTAGAAGCTCGTTGCATACTATCAATAAGTAGAGCAACATGATAATGTAAGACTTTGTCCAACTCCCCATGAAGTTGCCCTACCAAATAGCCCACCTCCTGCACTCCAAGGGTAAACTCCTAAAGATACAACCCAATCCCCGTGGGAATGAAGTCTCTCCCGCATGGGCTTCCCCTGATATCCTCCTGTTGACCAGCCGTCCATGTTGATGAAGTCCCCTATGCCATCAGCAAGTCACAAAAGCCCAATGGAATATTTGAATGATCCTCCCTTGTAGAAATCAACTCATCCCCAAGGGCAGTTGTACTGCCAAGTCCTGTGAGGCCTGGATCCCATGTTATTCTAAAAAGGGTTCCACCATGCTGTCGTTGCGCAAATCTAACCCTGACGGTCTGCCCATCATGCGCAAGTTCTCTCCTGGGACTTGATGGAAGAATATCTATGGAACCCCAATGCATCTGGCCCAGGCATCTCCACGATGTCACGGCCTACCCATTCAACACTCACCCTGATTTGTAGCAATAACAAGGAAAACCAACATTGCCATGCGACAAGGGCCTCAACGCTCCCCCGCATGTCAAACCAAGAGTGAGATGGATCATCCTTTGTCCTAGTCCTACTCATCACGAAATAGAGTGTCCAATCAACCAACCAAATCTCTGGATCCAACAACCATAACGGTTGCGGCATAGTTCTGACAACTGTTGGCACCAACTTGTACCACGTCTCAAGTCCCTGCGTGCAATCAATATAGGGGCTCCATACATCACAAACCAATCTGGTGCGTGCAAAAAAACCCTTCACCAACCATATCACGCAGTGGGATTTGTCGTCCTGCTTCTTGGAAGCGCTCCCCAATATTGCTTGAAGTCTAAACATCTGCTTGCAAGTGGGCAGCTCTTCAACAGGAAGAGATGAGGAGAGACTTACTCAAGTGCAAGCTTGATGGCAGCAGCAACAGCAGCAGTGGGACGAAGCCCAAGGAGGAGGATGAGAATGCAGCCCTTGCATCAAAGGGGCAGCAGAAGCAGCGGAGGCGAAAGAAGGACGTCTCAAAGATTAAATGCTTTCGGTGTGGTGAGATGGGACATTACGCTACACGGTGTCCTCTCAAGAAGAAGGACAAAGATGAGAAGCATGATCCGCAAGCTGCAATTGCGAAGATCGAGGAGGAAAAATTCGTAATGATTGCAATGATAGTTTGAAAGAACTGCATATGGGCAGGATCCTTGAGGAGCCCACCTCTTGGATCAATACCTTGCTACGAGAGCCCAAATCAGCAGTAGCAGGATGGACCAGTGTCAGTTGGTGCAGAGGAGTGCTGAAGTGACAATGCAGTGGCTAGAGAGCACCAGAGTCTGAGCAGTGCCGAGCAGAGTTGGTAGTAGTGCAGCAATGCATAGCGCAGCGTCAGCAACAACTCCAGAGGGTCAGCGCAGAGTCTAGCAGCATTCAGATCTTCAGTATCATATGCATCATGTTGAACACTTAGTTCAGAGATTGGATGTTTTTCTGTTGCAATAAGCAACAGAGCTGCAGTGCAGTAGCAATTGGCAGCAGTAGCAGAGTCAGCAGCAGCAGCGCAGTGTTGGTGAGCAGTTGTGTCTGACATCAACAGCGCAGAGGGCAATGTTACAGAAGCAGGGCCAGACTTCAACAGGATCTATTGTTGGAGCACATTCCTCGCCAAGAGGAAGTGTTGATTTCTGGCAGCATCGCATGTGCTCTAAGCCTCAAATTTTCCAGGGAGGCTTAGGCACATGTATTCCAAAGAACCCATAAAGCGTTTTGGGAAATTCCACTCGGATTGTGTTTTATGAAAAAAATTAATTATTTTTAATGGGACCCTAAGTTTAAACTTAGGAAATTAAAATAATTAAAGGGAATTAATAAAACAGGGTGTGAATCTTCTAGAAAAAGACGAAGATCAAGTCAAGTTAATCTTAGACGTTGATTAACGATTTAATCTCATTCATTGAAATCTCAACAAGCAGATTATAAGGACTTGATGGGGCATTTGGAAATAACACCAACATAGTCTAGAGATCGAAATTCTTTAGTGAGCAGTGCTCAGGGAGAAGATCAATCGAGTTGATTCTTGCAAAGAAGGGCAGAGATTATTTTCCGGTTGGAGATCTTTCCTGTTCCAAGGTAGAGAGGGCACAATTGAAGTGGAGAAGCATCTTCACAGAGCAAGAAGGGAAAGGACATGAGCAAAGTTAAATGCTTTGCTTGTCATAAGTTCGGGCATTTTGCTTGCCAGTGTCCTAACAAAAAGAAGGGCAAGGGTAAGACTATTATGAAAACTACTGCATAGATGGAGGAGATGGCCAAGAAGTTCAATAAAAACTTCGCTCTAGTATCTTTCTTTTATGAAACCGTCATGAGAGTTGTCTAGTTTGTGGACAGTGGAGCATCTCGTCATATGATGGGATCGGGGGACTTATTCACCAGCATTACCAGGGGGGCCAGAGATGTAAATGTCGAGCTTGGTGACAAGGCCAAGTATGCAGTCGAGGGCACTGGGAGTATTGAGTTCTAGAGGGACTCAAGGCGCATCATGGAGGTGAACGAAGTGCTATATGTACCAGGTTTGGAGAAGAATCTCTTTTCAGTTTCAGCCAGGGAAGACAGAGGATTGAAGGTCAACTTTATGGAAGGTGAAGTGGTTGTTGGGTTGAAGGGGACCAATTTGAGCAAAAAGCGAGAGATCAATAAGAGGGAGAGAAATCTCTATCTATTGAGAGGCCAACCAGTGAAGGCTCTCATTCATGAGTGACATCCTAAGCGAGATTTTGCATAGAAGGATGGGACAACTACATTATAGAGCTCTTCCAATGGTGCAGAGGATGGTTACTGGTTTTCCATAGATCTGGGTGGAGCGAGATGGAGTATGTAAAGGGTGTGCACTTGGAAAGCAAGCCAAGAATGTGTATCCTCATAGTGAGACCAAGTCTAAGGGTGTGCTAAAGTTGGTGCATTCTGATGTATGTGATCCTATGTTTGTGGCGTCAATCACAGGATCTTTATATTTTGTGACATTCATAGATGATTATTCCAGGAAGACTTGTATCTACTTCTTGAAGACCAAGGATGAGGCCTTTGATCGATTTCAGGAGTTTAAGGCTCTTCTAGAAAAACAGACAAAGAGGAAGATTAAGGTGTTGGGATCAGAAAATGGGGCCGAGTATACCTCCAACAAGTTTTTGGACTTTTGCAGGCAGGTAGGAATCAAGAAGGAGCTCATGGTACCTTACAACCCTCAGCAAAATGGGGTTGTCGAGAGGAAAAATAGGACCATCATGGAGGCAACGAGGGAAATATTCTATGATTAGGAGTTGCCTATTTTTTTGTGGGCAGAGGCCTGCAATACAACAATGTATGTGCAAAACAAGAGTCCTCACAAGGTGTTGAAGGACGTGACTCTTGAGGAGTTGTTTACAAGAGTGAAACCAGATGTGAGTCACTTGCGTTTATTTGGTAGTTCGATTTATGCCCATGTGCCTACAGAGAAGAGGACTAAGTTGGAGCCCTTATTTGAGAGGGGTGTGTTTGTTGGTTACAGTGAGGTCTCGAAGGACAACGGAGTCTAAATTCCACGACAGAGAAAAGTCAGGATGTCATATTTGATGAGGATAGCACCCTCAAGAGATCTCATGAGCAAGAGCCAGTAGTGGTAGAGGAGAAGGAGCAAGAGGCTCCTGAGGCTGAGTGGGGACCAGTAGCATCAACAGGGATGCAGCCAACAGATTCAAAGGATGAGTTAGATATTCCTTTGAGTTCTATCAGGAGGAGGCCGAGATGGGCCGAACAGACATTGAGGGATGTTAAGGAGCATGTGCAGGATCCTAGCAACACTTTCAGGCAGAGCAGACCACCAACCAAATATACCAGTTATTTGGCACTATCGAGTAGCATCAACGAGTCTGAGCCTTCCACTTTTGAGGAAGTTATAGCCGAGCAGGTCTGGAGAGATGCGATGATAGAGGAGTATAGCTCCATCATGAGCAGTGATGTTTGGGATATAGTGTTGAGACAAGAGGAGAAGTATGTGGTCACTTCTCGATGGATCTACAAGATCAAACATGCAACAGATGGCAACATCAATAAGTATAAAGTGAGGTTCGTGGCGAGAGGGTTCTCCCAAAAGGAGAGAGTGGATGACAAGCAGACATTCACACCCGTCACCAAATATGCATCTATTAGAGCAAATATGTCCAATGCTTCAAAGATGTGGTGGAGGATACATCAGATGGATGTGAATACTGCTTTCCTCAACAAAGTGATTAAGGAGGAGGTTTATATTGAGTAGCTTTAGGGTTTTGAAGTGCATGGGAGAGATTCCCATGTATGCAGGTTGAAGAAGGCCCTTTACGGGATGAAGCAAGCTCCGCGCGCATGGTATACCAAGATTGATTTATATCTTCTTGGTTTGGACTTCACCAAGAGTGAGGCAGATCCTAACATGTACTTTGTACTTATTAAGGGTGAACTGCTTAACTTGGTATTGTATGTGGACGACCTCTTCTTGACAGGATTAGAGAAGCTCATAGGGATGTGCAAGGAGGATCTTGCTTCAGAATTCAACATGAAGGACATTAGCTTGATGCATTACTTTTTGGGATTGGAGGTGTGGTAACAGCCAAGAGAGATTTTCCTTGGACAACGCAAATATGCAGTGAAGATCTTGAGGAGATTCAGGATGGAGGATTGTAGGCCTATGACTACATCTATGATCACTAACCTAAAGAAGCTTAGCACTTCTGAAGGTGAACTAGTGGATCCCACACTATACAGGCAACTGATAGGTTCCTTGATGTATCTGGTCAACACTAGACCAGATATATGTTTTACAGTGAATGCACTCAACCAATTCATGGTGGAGCTGAGATAGGTTCATTGGGTGGCAACGAAGCATGTGCTAAGATACATGTGTAGACAATAGACTTTGGACTGAGATATGCTAGAGTTGGAGGAGGGGAGCTGCAAGGGTACACAGATTTTGATTGGGCAAGGAGTGTGGACAAAAAGTCCACATCTAGATGTTGTTTCAGTTTGGGATCAACCATGATCCCATGGTTCAGCAGAAAGCAGCAATCAGTGGCACTCAATTCAGTAGAGGCAGAGTACATGGTAGCAAGTATGGCAAGTTGTGAGGCAGTTTGGCTTCGCTTATTTCATCTGCAGATGGGGCCAACGGTGATACACTGTGATAATCAAAGTGGCATTAAGCTCTCTAAGAATTTTGTGTTCCATGATCAGTCAAAGCATATCGAGATCAAATATCACTTCATGGGAGACAAGGTCCAGAGGGATGCTGTGAGACTGTAGTGTTGGAAATTGTAACTAGGTTCGGTCTTCATAATGACCTTTGTAATCATGACATTGTATATTTTGTATATAAAGAAAGAAAGAAAAAATTTATTTATTTAAAGCATGGGATCCATGCGCTAGTTTAGGTCAAAAGCATGTTCTTCATGCTTCTAGGTCTTTATAGGCCTTTCTTGGTCAAAGAAAAAGTTATGTCATGTATTATAGTCCTATTTGGACTCATCGTAACAAAGTAAAAATATTTATTTTGAGTCAAGAAAAGCCATTTATTCCTCCAACACCAAGTCAGCCCAGTCAAGGTGAAGTCAGCCAAAAGGAGGGTTATTCGACCCCTCAAGAAGGCTATAAATAGAAAGAGCTCGACTCATTTGTAGCAACATCTCATCTCAAGTTCGATTTGCAATAACAAAGGAGAAGAAAGAGCTAGAGGACGAAGAAAAGAAGAAGTTGAAGTTTCTTGGAGACTATCTCTTTTTGTCCACACGTGTGAAGTTGCTAGGTTTTTTTGTGTAGCTGTCAGATGCAGAAGGCCAAAATTGTAGGGGCAAAATTTTAAAGTGAAGTTGCAGGGCTGAAATTCTAGAGCGAAGTTGCAAAAGGTCGAAGTTTTGAAGATAAATTGAAGAGATCTTGCTAGTGGGCTAACTTGGTGCTTGGGAGGATTATGGGTTTTGGTCTTTGGGTCTTGGAAGTCTCATTTTGATAGATTCTATAAGAAGAGAAGTATTATTTCTAGATTTTCCCCTTGGAGGGGTTGTGCCCTCACTTGGAGCCTATATCTTGTGTGCTTTGTCTCATTGTAATCTTCATTGTTTTGGTAATTGCTTGATGAATAAGAAATAAAGAAGTAATAAAAAGGCCAACTAACATCACAAGTAATTATCAAGTAAGAAAAGTCAAACATAATATACAAATTCTTGATTTTCCAACATGCAATACATTTCTACAAAGGAGTAGGTGACAAATGTTCTAACAAAGCCTCTAGTGAAAGGACAGTTTGTGAAGTATTGGCATAAACTAGGGGTGGTGGAGAATCTCTTCCTTGCTAGGAGGGAGCGTTGAAGTGAGTAGCATCGGAAGGTCTTCTACAATTGCATGGAGTCTTAGCATGTGGAAGAATTATTTGCCTCTTTTGGTGATTTATGTCTTCTTTCCTAAGTTTAACTTGGGAAAAGTACAATAATTAAATTCAATTGATTATTGTGGATTATTGAGTTATTTTCTAACGATAAATAATTTAATTATTTAAGTTTAGAAATAATCTGAACCATTGATCTTTAAGATATTTCTAGAAGGAATCTTCGAAATGTTTCTGGAAGAAAGATTCAAGATGTTTATAGAAATGAGATTGGGGTTAGAGATTTGGACTGAATGAAGATTATAAATGGAGGCTAACGACGGAGGTGAAGACACAATGAAGAGCACAAGTGTGTGACTAAGTCATCACTCAAGGAAAGCATTTTTCTCTGTAGTGTGAGTGGCTTAGTGACCAGCGCGCAAAGAAGGAAGAAGTGCGAGTGCGTTTGAGTGAGTCTGTTAAATTTGCCAACTAGGGCCAAACTCCACTTTGCACTACTCATATAATGGAGATGATATTTTTGTTGGATTCCTCTTTTGAAGAGGTGCAAGATTGATCTAAAGATCATCTTGTTTGGATGAGCAGAAGTTGGATTTTGAATTTATTTTCTCTCACATGTGCAATTGTCAAGGTCGGCCAAAAATGTAATGTAGGCTCACAAGCCCCAAAAGATGTCTCACACACCCCCATTGATGGATATAAAAAGGAGAGACTCAAACTTCATTTGGACATCATCTCATCTCACATTCTCTCCTTCTCATTGGTTAGCACAACCTTTGAAGACATTCTCTTTCCTCCGCACGTGTGAAAGGGCAACTGTGATTTTCAGATTGTTTAAGGGTTTCTGCAACAGCGTTGACCAGCATTTGATCGAGAATTTGCGGACTGTTTTGGGCTGACTTTGATTGTTCCTTGAGGTCGAGTTTGACTGCGTTTGACCTAGCTCCATTGGGAGGCATATTGCTGGTTTGACTAGCGTTGACTTTGCTAGCTAGGGCATCCTATTGACTGCTGAAATTTGTACTTTCTCTCTCTGTTGAATTTGAAGAATAATAAGAAGATTTGATCACAGGGTTTTCACCATATTGGGGTTTTTCCTTGGCATCCGCCAAATTATTGTGTCCTCTTGTCTTGGCTTTTCTTCTAATTGTTTGCTTATGTTCTATCAGCGTTTACTGTCAATGTTAATGTGATTGTTGAACGAGAAATTGAATTGGGCTAATAAGAAAGATTGAAGTAAATTGCTCTAGGCATAGAACACACCATCATTAACTAAAATTAACAAAATCCAAGAGGGGCGAGTTGGAGGAGATTGCAGGGATGAGTTGTCGAAAGGCTATCGTGCTTGTCTGCAGGAGACCGATTTGTTGGAGTGTTGGGGTTTTTCCAATGCACATTAGTGGCAAGGCACAGATCGAGTTGCCGGAGGGCACAGATCAAGTTGTTGGAGGGCGCAAACCTGATTGCTGGAGGCTAATTTCTTTAGAGCGATTTCATTTGGAGGTAAATTTCCTTGAGGCCGATTTACTTGGGTTGAATTCATTCTGAGGGAGTCGAGTTGCAGGTTCCAGATTGCATTTTTCTTTGTATCTTTGTGGGTCGAAAAACCTAGACTTTCCAGATAATGAAATGACGGAGAATTGTTTGTGGGTTAATTAATTTTACAATGTGCAATTGATCTCTTTGGTTTATTTCCGCTACATATTTTTAATTCTAGAAGTTAAAGATACCAGTAATTTTAATTTTTGGTGATTCAATTATTATTTGGGTAAATAAATAATAAATTGGGGATCAATTAAATTGCCATGAGAAAATAAATTTGGCTTGGAAATTTAACAAGTAGCCATCTTTCCAAGGTAAGCAAGGGTTGGAACCTAATTCTTCTAAGGCAGCGAAGGCTAGAAAGGAGTATCAGGTTGGTTGTCTCTGGTAGAAAAATGGTAGTAGCTATCTGAGGTTGGTTTTTAACCTACAACAAACTAACATAGGGTTAAATTCAAGGCAGCAAGTGGCCTAGGGGGGGCACACTCAAGGACTTAAGATTGTGGTGGCTGAAAGTGAGGATCTAAAAATGAAATTAGGATGTTGGTTCACTAGGGATTGAGGTAGCAGGGGTTGAATAATGGCACAGGGTAGCAGCAAGGCCTGTTGGTGTGATGTCATGGCAACAAGGGGATAGCTATAGTTTTGTAAGCCTATAAACTAAATTGGTGTTGATATCTGATCCAAGAGGATTGTACAGGTCCAAGTACAAGTGGATTAAGTACAAAGGCTCAAAAATCAAAGTGTCAGAAATGTGGCAAACTTAGTGTCAAGTTGAAGATCTCGTCTTTCTGATTCCAACGGCGCAGACTGCACTCAATTCTCAGTTTGTATGGAGGAGTTAGAAGCAATCAAAGTTTAAGGATTGACTTGGTGATGTGGCAGCTTAAGGAGGCGACAAATTTACAAAAATCCGGCCACTAGATTTCGGCCAACTCCGGCCCGATTCCGGGCGAATTTGTGGGTCCATTAAACTGACTCCTTTGGTCAAATTCTAGAAATTTTAAAAAGGATAGTTGGTTTAAATAAAATCAAAAAAATATTAAAAAAAGGTAGGGCGGGCCATGACACCCGCCCTACCCAACGGACCATGTAACAAACATATAATAATGGGGGTGGGCAGCAGTCATGACCCCGCCACCCAACCACCCGAGTCTATTAAAGGGTGGGGCCAACGATCATGATCCCGCAGCCCCAACCCACAACCCACACTCCATGTAATACGACGGTGTCGGCGAGAGTTAAGGGGCAGGCCGCCTGATGCGAGTCCGCCCCCCCCCTCAAACCATATATTAACACTGCGGGTTTAAAAAAGAAATGCGTGGATTTTTAAAACAAGATTCCACCTTATTACGGAGGGGGCAGGGTTTGACCACTCGACCCCCTCCCTCAAACAAAGGATCTAAACCAACACAACTAGCGGACTTCCTTGGGGAGTCCGCCCACCTTCAGATATATAAACCTGCATTTCAGAAGTGCGTTGAGGCAGGCCACGAGCGGCACAAAGTACAAGATAAAGTGGAACCTTGAGCGCCTTGTAGGAGAGGGTGAAACCATGAACTGAGCCCATTTCCGGAGGGGCCAGATTTGTTCAACATCAGAATCAAGCAAATTTTATATGGATTCTACACCTCTTGGCGCCACGAATCCAACGATGTTGTCCATTTCTTCATCAGAGGTCTCCAATTTTCAGGTACCTTCAACTATGGAGGTATAAGGGTGTAATTTTGCATTAATGCTTGTACTTTCATTTTATATGCCACTTAATGAAAGAGGGCCTCCCCACTGATTGAGCAGGGCTCGGAGATGCAGTCCCTCCTAGACGAACTCCAATATCGATTCATTGTCTTCTTTGCATGATTTTATGTGCTTCTCTTCTTATGTTCATGACTTTTAAGTTTCACGGTTAAGATGCAATTTTACATGTAATTCTTTAATACATCTCAATGCAAAAGATTTTGGATCGAGATGTATTAGAGCAAGTCTTTGTAGATGTGAATTGCATGTTTGTATGCTAACTAGAAATAGGCTACAAAGAGGCGAAGGGAAACTAAAGTCTTTTGATCTTGAAGCGAGACGTGCACATCGAAGAAGAAACATGGATGACGATGTTAGAAATGAGGAGGAGCTAAATTTCCGCAAAACATTCTACACCATGGCAGATCGAGTCAAGAAGTTGTTCTCAAGGCTTGAGAAACTAGAAAGTGCAGGGGAAAATGCTCTAAAAGGACAAGGTTCAGCACATGGAGATGATGGAGGGGATCCACCTCCTTCTCCTTCCGCGAGTGGAAATTCCTCTTCTTCTCACCATCGTCATAGGAATTCAGGAAATGCATCTAAGAAACCTTTCTTTAAATTAGATGTCAAATTTGATCTTCCCATGTATACTGGTGAAAGTAATGCAGAAAAGCTTTAAAAACTGCATTAGGTAGATTGAAGTCTATTGCAGGATTCAGCAGATCGAGGAGGACAAGGCAAAGATCCAGTTGGCTTCTCTTCGGTTGAACGGCACCGCTCTTGTCTGGTGGGAGAGCAAATTGCAAGGCAGCCAAAATTTGGGTAACCTTCTCTCCTCATGGTCAAATTTTGTTTCTGCATTGAGAAACCAATTTTACCCTTTGGAATATAAGCAAAAGGTATTAATGGAATGGCAACACCTAAGGCAAGGCAAAGATCAAAATGTACAAGACTTCACTGAAGAATTTAGAAAACAAGCATTGAATTTAGGCATTCCATTAGATTCGCCAGAGATTGTAACCAAGTATATTGGTTCTCTACATAATTACATAAGACATTCATTATTATTGTTTGAGCCTCCTACCATTGATGAGGCCAGTGTGAAGGCCATGCACCTAGAAAGCTGGGGAACACATGAACAAAGTGACCACCCAAAAAGGACTGCAGCAGCCAAGAGAAGGGGAGCAAAGCCCTCTTGTACACATTGTGAGAAAGAGGGACATGACGAAGAAAGTTGCTGGCAGTTGCACCCTGAGTTGAGACATGAGAGGAATGACAAAAAGGGGAAGCAGAAGACCGCAACCATCGTGCAGCAGAACCAAGATTCTGAATCAGAGGAAGATGAGAAGGTCACAGCTACAGGATTTGCACGAGGTAGACCAATTGACCTGGGGTCTGATTCCGGCGATGAAATGAAGCTTGCAGCCTTTGGGATTGCAGCTGAAGGACCCATAGACTTGGGTTCCGATTCGGGCGATGAAACAAAAATTTCTACAGATATTGTACCAAAGATGAAAAGGGCACTTACTACGGCAAAGTTTCAAGAACTTGAAGAGATTAACCAAAGCATCCAAGTAGAAAATATTGAGCTAAGAAGGCTCCTACAGGAAGCAAAGGAAGAACAACAAAGGTTACTACGCCAGTTGCAAGCTAAGGATGAGGCCTTGGAAAAGTTGCTACGTAACCAACCCAAGGTAAAAAGCAACCCTTCAATTTCATGTACTTTTCATGATGATGAATTCAATGCTTTTGAAAAATATACTACAGGGATCGGATCCAAACTACTGAAGAAGATGGGGTATCAGGGAAAAGGCCTCTACATCGATGGCCAAAGCATCGTAAACCCCATCAAAGTCGAGGAATTGCCGCGTCATGCAGGACTTGGATACACCAGGAAGGAAGTTGGAGAAAGCTTTGACACAGCTAGTGAATCCGGCGATGAAATGAAACTTGTAGCCTTTGGGATTGCAGCTGAAGGACCCATAGACTTGGGTTCCGATTCGGGCGATGAAACAAAAATTTCTACAGATATTGTACCAAAGATGAAAAGGACACTTACTACGGCAGAGTTTCAAGAACTTGAAGAGATTAACCAAAGCATCCAAGTAGAAAATATTGAGCTAAGAAGGCTCCTACAGGAAGCAAAGGAAGAACAACAAAGGTTACTACGCCAGTTGCAAGTTAAGGATGAGGCCTTGGAAAAGTTGCTACATAACCAACCCAAGGTAAAAAGCAACCCTTCAATTTCATGTACTTTTCATGATGATGAATTCAATGCTTTTGAAAAACATACTACAGGGATCGGATCCAAACTGCTGAAGAAGATGGGGTATTAGGGAAAAGGCCTCGGCATCAATGGCCAAGGCATCGTAAACCCCATCAAAGTCGAGGAATTGCCGCGTCATGCAAGACTCGAATACACCAGGAAGGAAGTCGGAGAAAGCTCCAACACAGCCAGTGACCAACCAGCGACAGATGATGAAATCGCTTCCTCACATTCCAGCGATAGTGAGGGTTCCATGAACACTTATCAAAGGAACACCAGGGAAAAGCACTCCAAGAAAATCGGGAAAGTTCGGAGGAAAATGAATTGTCGTAGTCGCTGCAACGAAGTGGGACACCAACAAGCCATGTGTCCAACGATCCATGCCTCAGAAGCATCGATAGAGGAGCCGAAAGGTGAACATGTTCAACAAATGAATCCACCACATTCATGGTGCTTTGCTTTATTGAGCTAGATTTTTAAGAGGTAGTAGCTTGTTATGGGAAACATTGTAAATCATACATTGCAAGTA
Organism: Pinus albicaulis; assembly: GCA_034641835.2. Lineage (NCBI taxonomy): Eukaryota > Viridiplantae > Streptophyta > Pinopsida > Pinales > Pinaceae > Pinus > Pinus albicaulis. The sequence continues at coordinate 46,586 of JAXQQM020067106.1, read as the reverse complement.
AATATAAACATGATGGTATGTTTCCCATCACTTCGAAACGCAACAATGTTGTTTTGGCCTTTTCCTATGAGTAGTTGAGGTATTGATTGTTTTTATGTAATCCTTGGCCAATGAGTGTGTGCTATAAACTCTTGGCAAGTGAGGGGTTGTTGAGTCATTTGTGTGTGCATGGTTGCAAATGATGTACCAGTTTTGCGTGCAGAAGATTGAAAGTGTGTGTTGAACGAACAAGCAATGTGTTGGGTATGTTAATGCTTTTGGTGGTCCAAAAGCACCTTAGTGCGGAGGAATGATCCAGGAGGATTGTACAAGTCCAAGTACAAGTGGCTTAAGTACAAAGGCTCAAAAATCAAAGTGTCAGAAATGTGGCAAACTTAGTGTCAAGTTGAAGATCTCGTCTTTCTGATTCCAATGGCGCAAACTGCACTCAATTCTGAGTCCGTATGGAGGAGTTAGAAACAGTCAAAGTTTAAGGATTGACTTGGTGATGTGGCAGCTTAAAGAGGCGACAAATTTGAAGAAATTCGGCCACCGGATTCCGGGCGAATTTGTGGGTCCATTAAATTGACTCCTTCGGTCAAATTCTAGAAATTTTAAAAAGGATAGTTAGTTTAAATAAAATCAAAAAAATATTAAAAAAAGGTAGGGGGGGCCATGACACCCGCCCTACCCAACGGACCATGTAACAAACATATAAAAATGGGGGTGGGCAGCAGTCATGACCCCACCGCCCAACCACCCGAGTCTATTAAAGGGTGGGGCCAACGGTCATGACCCCGCGGCCCCAAACCACAATCCACACTCCATGTAATACGACGGTGTCAGCGGGAGTTAAGGGGCGAGTCGCCTGATGCAGGTCCGACCCCCCCTCAAACCTACCATATATTAATGTTGCGGGTTTAAAAAAGGAAATGCGTGGATTTTTAAAACGAGATTCCGCCTTATTATGAAGGGGGCAGGGTTTGACCACCCGACCCCCTCCCTCAAACAAAGGATCTATAGACCAACTCAGCTAGCGGACTTCCTTGGGGATTCCGCCCACCTTCAGATATATAAACCTGCATTTTAGAAGTGCGCCGAGGCAGGCCAAGAGAAGCACGGAGTATGAGACAAAGTGGAACCTTGAGCGCCTTGCAGGAGGGGGGCGGAACCATGAACTGAGCCCATTTCCAGAGGGACCAGATTTGTCCGACGTCGAAATCAGGCAATTTTATATGGATTCTGCACCTCCCAACGCCAGGAATCCAACAGTGTTGTCCATTTCTTCATCAGAGGTCTCCAATTTTCGGGCACTTTCAGTTATGGAGGTATAAGGTTGTGATTTTGCATTAATGCTTGTACTTTCATTTTATATGCCACTTAATGAAAGAGGGCCTCCCCACTGATTGAGTAGGGCCCAGAGACGCAGTCACTCCTGGACAAACTCCGATATCAATTCCTTGTCTTTTTTGCATGATTTTATGTGCTTCTCTCTTCTTATGTTCATGACTTTTAAGTTTCATGGTTAAGATGCAATTTTACATGTAATTCTTTAATACATCTCAAAGCAAAAGATTTTGGATCAAGTTGTATCAGAGCAGGTCTTTGTAGATGTGAATTGCATGTTTGTATGCTAACTAGAAACAGGCTACAAAGAGGCGACGGGAAACTAAAGTCTTTTGATTCTGAAGCGAGATATGCACATCGAAGAAGAAACATGGATGACGATGTTAGAAATGAGGAGGAGCTAAATTTCCACAAAACATTCTACACTATGGCAGATTGAGTCAAGAAGCTGTTCTCAAGGCTTGAGAAACTAGAAAGTGCAGGGGAAAATGCTCTAGAAGGACAAGGTTCAGCACATGGAGATGATGGAGGGGATCCACCTCCTCCTTCCGCGAGTGGAAGTTCCTCTTCTTCTTCTCACCGTCGTCATAGGAATTCAGGAAATGCATCTAAGAAACCTTTCTTTAAATTAGATGTCAAATTTGATCTTCCCATGTATACTGGTGAAAGTAATGCAGAAAAGCTTAACAACTGCATTAGGTAGATTGAAGTCTACTGCAGGATTTAGCAGATCGAGGAGGACAAGGCAAAGATCCAGTTAGCTTCTCTTCGGCTGAGTGACACCGCTCTTGTCTGGTGGGAGAGCAAATTGCAAGGCAACCAAAATTTGGGTAACCTTCTCTCCTCATGATCAAATTTTGTTTCTGCATTGAGAAACCAATTTTACCCTTTGGGATATAAGTAAAAGGCATTAATGGAATGGCAACACCTAAGGCAAGGCAGAGGTCAAAATGTACAAGACTTCACTGAAGAATTTAGAAAACAAGCATTGAATTTAGGCATTCCATTAGATTCACCAAGATTGTAACCAAGTATATTGGTTCTCTGCATAATTAAATAATACATTCATTATTATTGTTTGAGCCTCCTACCATCGATGAGGCCAGTGTGAAGGCCATGCACCTAGAAAGCAAGAGAACGCATGAACAAAGTGACCACCCAAAAAGGACTACAACAGCCAAGAGAAGGGGAGCAAAGCCCTCTTGTACACATTGTGAGAAAGAGGGACATGACGAAGAAAGTTGTTGGAAGTTGCACCCTAAGTTGACACCTGAGAGGAATGACAAAAAGGGGAAGCAGAAGACCGCTCCCACCGTGCAGCAGAACCAAGATTATGAATCAGAGGAAGATGAGAAGGTCAGAGCTGCAGGATTTGCACGAGGTAGACCAATTGACCTGGGGTCTAATTCTGGCAATGAAATGAAGCTCACAGCCTTTGGGATCGCAACTGAAGGAACCATAGACTTGGGTTCCAATTCGGGCGATGAAACAAAAATTTCAACAAATATTGTACGAAAGATGAAAAGGACACTTACTGCAGCAGAGTTCCAAGAACTTGAAGAGATTAACCATAGCATCCAAGCAGAAAACACTGAGCTAAGAAAGCTCCTACAGGAATCAAAAGAAGAAAAACAAAGGTTGCTATGTCAGTTGCAAGCTAAGGATGAGGCCTTGGAAAAGTTGCTACGTAACCAACCCGAGGTAAAAAGCAACCCTTCAATTTCATGTACTTTTCATGATGATGAATTTGCTACTTTTGAAAAACATACTACAAGGATCAGATCCAAACTGCTGAAGAAGATGGGGTATATGGGAAAAGGCCTCGGCATCAATGGCCAAGGCATCGTAAACCCCATCGAAGTCGAGGAATTGCCGCATCATGCAGGACTCAGATACACCAGGAAGGAAGTCGGAGAAAGCTCCGACACAGCTAGTGACCAACCAGCGACAAATGATGAAATCGCTTCCTCACATTCTAGCGATAGTGAGGGTTCCATGAACACTTATCAAAGGAACACTGGGGAAAAGCGCTCCAAGACAATCCAGAAAGTTTGGAGGAAAAAGAATTGTTGTAGTCGTTGCAACGAAGTGGGACACATCAAGCCACGTGTCCAACAATCCATGCCCCGTAAGCATCGATAGAGGAGCCAAAAGGTGAACATGTTCAACAAATGAATCCACCACATTCATGGTGGTCTGCTTTATTGAGTTGAGTTTTTTAGAGGTAACCGGAAGCATCGATAGAGGAGCCAAAAGGTGAACATGTTCAGCAAATGAATCCACCACATTCATGGTGGTATGCTTTATTGAGTTGAGTTTTTTAGAGGTAGTAGCTTGTTATGGCCACCATTGTAAATCATACGTTGCAAGTAAATATAAACGTGATGGTATGTTTCCAATCACTTCGAAATGCAACGATGATGTTTTGGCCTTTTCTTATGAATAGTTGAGGTATTGATTGTTTTTATGTAATCCTTGGCCAACGAGTGTGTGTTATAAACTTTTGGCAAGTGAGGGGTTGTTGAGTCATGTGTGGTGTGTGCATGGTTGCAAATGATGTACCAGTTTTGCGTGCAAAAGATTGAAAGTGTGTGTTGAACAAACAAGCAGTGTGTTGGGTATGTTAATGCTTTTGGTGGTCCAAAAGCTCCTCACTGGGGAGGAATGATCCAGGACGATCATACAAGTCCAAGTACAAGTGGCTTAAGTACAAAGGCTTAAAAATCAAAGTGTCAAAAATGTGGCAAACTTAGTGTCATGTTGAAGATCTCGTCTTTATGATTCCAATGGCACAGACAACACTCAATTCTGAGTCTGTATGGTGGAGTTAGAAGCAATCAAAGTTTAAGGGTTGACTTGGTGATGTGGCAGCTTAAGGAGGCGACAAATTTGCAGAGATTCGGCCAACGGATTCCGGCCAACTCTGGCCAGATTCCGGGAGAATTTGTGGGTCCATTAAATTGACTCCTTCGGTAAAATTCTAGAAATTTTAAAAAGGATAGTTCACTTAAATAAAATCAAAAAAAAAATATTAAAAAAAGGTAAGGCATGCCATGACACCCACCCTACCCAACGGACCATGTAACAAACATATAATAATGGGGGTGGGCAGTGATCATGACCCCGTCGCCCAACCACCCGTGTCTATTAAAGGGTGGGGCCAACAGTCGTGACCTCGCGGCCCCAACCCACAACCCACACTCCATGTAATATGACAGTGCTGGTGGGAGTTAAGGGGCAGGCCGCCCGATGCGAGTGCGCCACTATTGGGAAACTATGGATTTTGTAAGTTTGTTATTTGCTTGTTGAATTGGCCCTACTTTATAGTGTTGGCTGGTGGAATCAACTATTGATTGAGTTCTTGTTTATACTACATGTGCATTGAATAAAAGATCATCATTGTTTTATACATTGAAGAAGTACTGCAACACTATTATAAAATGCAATTATGTCATGTGTTTATTGAAACCCTAACCCAAAATTTCATCCCAAGGGTAATCTCTTTAAGAGCAATATTATAGTAAGATGTCATGATGGAGGAGAGTGATGTTTAAGAGATAGTTCCAAAACCTTTATTGAGAGAAGTGATTCCAAGACTACAACAAACTTAGATTTGCAAGTTGCTAGTATAATTGAGGTGCCATTAGAGAAGACTAGTATTGAAGGAAACACTTTTCTTGCCAAGACAAAGAGTTAGTTTTTGGTTACTCAAAAATTGTTCACTTAACTAGGAAAGCACTTCATAGGATTTGAAAGGCGTGCGGTCTCCTAACCCCTTGTTTTATTTTTTTCCTTACATTTGGTGATAAGAGATTTTTATTAATATCCAACTAATGACCACAAAAGTAGGTCAAAGGGCTACTATGTACAATGATGTCATTACAAAGCAGGGGTACCAAAATGTCTCTTATAATAGGCAAGATGCAAAAAGTAAGGTAGAATAGAATGTGAGATCTAAGTTGTTGCATGAACAACCCTTGATCCCAAGCCCAAAAAACTGCATCAAGGTATAGATGTCTAGGAGAGGATCCAAGAACAAGGAGAACCCATGGTAAGGATGGAGGATTTTCATGGAGTAGACCCATCTCTCCTAACATCTAAGGCGAAATGAAGGAAGCCATGTATAGTAAACGTCCAAAGAGAGATCTAGTGGGATGCTTGGACCATTCATTGCACTACTGCTTGGAAGAGGTAGTTACCTTGAGATTGGTGCCAGGGAGGTGCACTTCTTAATAGGCAAGATGCAGAAACTAAGGTAGAATAGAATGTGAGATCTAAGTTGTTGCATGAACAACCCGTCATCCCATCTCCAAAAAATTGCATCAAGGTGTAGATGTCTAGGAGAGGATCCATGAACCAGGAGAACCAAAGGTAAGGAGGTAGGTTTGTCATGGAGTCGACCCATCTCTCCTAACATCTAAGGCGAAATGAAGGAAGCTCTGTATGGTAAATGTCCAAAGAGAGATCTGGTGGGATGCTTGGACCATTCGTTACACTACTACTTGGAAGAGGAAATTACCTTGAGATTGGTGCTAGGGAGGTGCACTTCTTGATGTGGTAGTTGGAACATGTGGCATATTTGGCATCGTCTATAAGGGTGCACTTATTGAGAAGGATGGGCACTTGGAACGTGTGGAGTAACCACATTGGAAGAGGGTGTCAAGGACTTAGAGGTTAGGCACTTGTCCCTAGGAGCATGTGACCACATTACATGCAGTTTAAAAGGCATCCTTGAGGAGAGATTGATTGGACAACACACCTTCTTAGAGGAGCGCTTGACATGTGGATGTCTAGCAAAGTGCATCATGTCGAGGTTGGACAAACCCTAGTGTGACATGTGGACACCTTGCTTTGAGGAGCACTCCATTTAGGGGTTTGTTTGTTGACTTAGCCTAAGGTTGCTAATGGATTTAGTCTGTGTTGTATTTTTGGCTTCCCTCGCCTTCTGTATATTAAGGGAGGAGAGTGCCCTTGTAATGAATCACTCTTAGAAAGCATGTCTTAGAGATGGTTCATTGTTGTGATGCTAGCCTCATGAAGGACATTGGAAGATCATGTATTTACTCTAACAAGGATACTGCTCATGGGATGCACATGCTAGGGTTCCTTGGCTTGTGAGATGCAAGATAAGGCTATGGGAGAATTGTGCGGCATAGGTGCTTGGGGTTGGACAATTGATGTGATACTAACTTGTTGTTTAGCTCCTTGGAGAAGATTTTTTAGCTTGGCGGTATGCACATGCTAGGGTCCCTTTGTCTTTTGAGATGCAAGATAAGACTGTGTGAGAATTATGAGATGCAGGTGCTTGGGTTTGGGCAATTGATGTGATACTAACTTGTTGTTTAGCTCCTTGGAGAGGCTTTTGTAGCTTGGTAGGATGCCTTGCTAGGCCATATTATTGTTGATCATAATTTGCAACAATTGTGGATGTCTTCGCTACGAGTTGGGATGTTGAAAATAATAGCGAGAAAGCGTTCCTTGATTTGTACCTTAATCAAACAAACTACAACGAGATTCTCCTTGAGCATGCACGAGTTCCTATGAGTTAGGAGCTAATTCCTAAAAAATAGGACGAGTTCCTAAAATTTAGGGTGAATTCCTAAAAGTTAGGAGTGCTAGAAGCAATTGACTAGTGTTAATTAGTGGAAGGTCGAGTTTATTATCTTCTAGTGTGAGTTATTTAGGGTAAAGGACGAGTTGATTGAGTTAGGATCCTAAATTATAGGAAGGACGAGTTGATTGAGTCGGGATCCTAAATTATAGGAAGGACAAGTTCACACAACCAGTGAGCTTTTGCTAACTAGTCAATCAACAATTTGACTTTCCTCAAATAGAACTTGCGAGTAATAGCCTAATCAAAGTGCTTACAAGGAGGAACAAAGGCGCAATTTGATCATTGTCTTGTGAGCATGAGTTGGAGACAAGGCAGTAGAGAGCATAGATTGGTAAAAGTTAGGAGTGCAAGAAGCAGTTGACTAGTGTTAATTAGTGGAAGGTCGAGTTTATCATCTTCTAGTGCGAGTTATTTTGGGTAAAGGACGAGTTGATTGAGTCGGGATCCTAAATTATAGGAAGGACGAGTTGATTGAGTCGGGATCCTAAATTATAGGAAGGACGAGTTGATTGAGTCGGGATCCTAAATTATAGGAAGGACGAGTTAACACAACCAGTGAGCTTTTGTTAACTAGTCAATCAATAGTTCGACTTTCCTCAAATAGAACTTGTGAGTAATAGCTTATAAGGAGGAACAAAGGCACAATTTGATCATTGCCTTGTGAGCATGAGTTGTGGTGAGACAAGGCAGTAGAGAGCATAGATTGGTGCTTGTGTGTTGAGGCTTGTATGAGTTTGATAGAGAGCAAATAGGGATCAGCAATCTTGCAACGGTTTCAAGCCTGGTTCAATGCAGGAAAACAAGTTTGTTTTCAGATTGAAATAAGTTGTATTTGGAAGAGATCTAATGCTCCGTTTCTATCAATGATCAAGCAACGGGTTTTCCCAATTGGGTTCCCTAGAAAAATATTGTGTTTGTATTGTGTGATTGAGTTTATTTTTGTTCCTATTCCGCTGCAAATTTTAGTAGAGAAATTTTGTGTTTATATGAAAAATAAATTATATTTTAGATTGTTCATGTTAGCAGTTGCAGAATTTCGTGGATTTTCTACATGGTATCAGAGCAGTAAACAGAATCTAGACCATCACACGGAGAATGTAGTTGGAAGAAGTTTGTCCTAAAGTTTTTTTTGGGCAGCAGTTTTTATGGCATCATAAGTGCATTCAATCAAAAGAAAGGAGCTATCTGAAGCAACCTAAGAACAGTAAGTGTGTGGACTGTTAGTGGCTGATTTGCAAGCCCTAGATCAGTCAAAGATTTGACTGTGTGTGGGAAGTTTTGGAGGCCCTAAGGAAAGTGACAATAGGGTTGATGTGTCACAGTGACAGGGTAGATTTGTGTGCCCTAGGTGCAGCGTTCTGGAGCAAACAGAATCTTGACAAGTGGGTAGTCCTTGAAGTCCTCATGTACAGTGATCATTGAAGGACCAATGAGCTATTAGAAGGCAGAGTTGTAGAGGCCTAGTTCAGTGGGTTGCAGATGGCCAAACCACTGATAAGAGCGCAGATACAGAAGTCACAGTGAGCAAAACTTCTTAGTGGAGCTAGAGGCCTGCTAGTGGGCAGATCAGTGGCTAAAGGAGTTGCGTTCACTGATAGTGGCAGATCAGTGGCTAAAGGAGTTGCGTTCACTGATAGTGGCAGATTGTGACTATGGGTTTCAAGCCTGGTTCAAGGCAGGAAAACAAGTTTGTTTTCAGATTGAAATAATTGTATTTGTATGAGATCTAATGTCCAGTTTCTATCAATAATCAAGCAGAGGGTTTTCCCAGTTGGGTTCCCCAGAAAAAATATTGTGCTTGTATTGTGTGATTGTGTTTATTTCTGTTCCTATTCCGCTGCAAAGTTTAGTAGAGAAATTCTGTGTTTGTATGAAAAGAAATTATATTTCAGATTGTTCATATTAGCAGTTGCAGAATTTCATGGATTTTCTACATGGGAAGATTTGAAAGAGCCATTGCTTGGGATGAGTTTAAAGGACTTGTTTTGCCAGCTTGGGATGAGTTGAGGTACTGTACTTCATCTTTGTTATTGTAATAATAGGGAGTTGTAGCATTGTTGTAATAAAATTTTTATTGCAGATCTGATTTTCAGACCTGATTTTATTAATTATTGTGCAAATTTCATAGCTGTTTTAGTGTGCCAATTACTGAGACAAGGCTGAAATTTCGAGTGATTTGGCATGTCTTAGATGAAACTTCAGATCTGAAATACGTTATTATCTTTCCGCTATTAAAAATATAATTTTCAAACCTACATACTTGACTAGAACATGCCATGAGGATTGTTGTATTGATCGAGTGTTTTGACATATTTTGCGGTATCTATCTACTTGAACTTGGCTAAATAGTAGTGGACAGATTTGATATATTTGCAATTGTAATGCTGAATATTTCACTTCAGCCCTAACGCTGAAAATTGTACCTCATTGATGTTAGGTACAAGTTTCACATTAGGCAGATTTTCAACATTTCTACATGTAACACTTTGTAAGTTTTAAACATCAAAAGAAGCGTATGGGACCAAAACATAGATATAATATCTAACAGCTGCCAAATTAGTTCCTAGGAATATCGAACAAAAACAGGCCGCAAATGAGAAAACTGCACTTGCCTGAGAAGGGAACTGAATTCCTCTGCCCCTATATGACCATCAAAATCTTGCTAAGTACATCTATTGAGGAAGTATAGCTAGTTGAGATCCATAGCATGTCAATTTTTTCATACTGATACGCCTTCCATATTAGAAAGTCAAACTGCAAATTTCTAAAAATTAATGTGAAATAGCATATCCCCTGGACTAAGAGATGGGGAGTACAGTATATAACAGACACACAAAAGGTGCAACATATAAGGTGCATGTCAATTTTTTCAGACTGATACACCTTCCATATTAGAAAGTCAAACTGCAAATTTCTAAAAAATAATGTGAAATAGCATATCCCCCGGACTAAGAGATGGGGAGTACAGTATCAAACAGACACACAAAGGTGCAACATATAAGGCATCATCAGGTTATTAACAGTGCTTATCTTACATCCTTTCGCAAAACAAAAGGAAAGGACAAAAGAAATACCTCCTGTTTCCATGGTGGAAGCCTGCGCATTTGCCCTGCATCCAATGCCATCTTCCTCTTGTAACCTGCTGACATTTCTTCCTCTCTCTCAACCGGTGTGCCATAATAAAGATAATCTTCATTTCCCTCGTCAACCATTATGTTTGCAGTAGGAAACTACTCAAGCAGAAGATAACACGTTGACGAAATGTTGGGAGGAGTTCAGTACTGCTGGGGCTGCAGACCAGTGCAAGAAGAAATATAGATGATGAGCGTAGAGGCCAAGAAAATTATAATAGTAGTCACCCAATATTCGTGTGTACATTACCCAATCCCTCTGTCACGGACACCACCAGCACAGCACAGCACATATGACATCAAATTTAGAATATGAATATAAATACGGGGAAAAGGCACTACACATTAGCACTAACGGAAACAATGCTTGCCAATAGGAGGTTAGGTTAAAACTGCCTGTAACACAGATAGATAGTCATAATGCAGCAGGGGGAGCAGGCCAGAAAATGGACTAATAAGAAAGACTACTAATTGGGAGCATAAACTAGTATTCAATATTTATAATTCACGTCACCATTGCAATCCTGAGGCAGACTGCAGCGAAGGGGTTAACAAGAAAGACTACTAATTGAGAGAATAAACCAGTATTCAATATTTATAATTCAACCGTTATAATCCTGAGGCAGCATCGCGTTCAATTTCTATTCATAATACTGACAGCATTTATCTGGTCAATATAAATTTAAACCCTACTGATACCTATAAATGCAATCCTCCAAACAAAACAGCTCCTGTTACGATTTTAACAGATCGACAACTTGGTAATATACTCGTACGTATATACACTATATCTAATTCTCAACACTATACTGTTGGAAAGCGTACAAGCATGTCCATGCATGTTACTGACAGGAACCAGTGTTTTTCCATGGAAGGAAAAGGAGGATTGCCTATAAAATTATATCCAACTTAACTACAAGCACACAAAACGGAGATTGTTGATTTTAGGAGCCGAGGGCCCTGCCAGACCATACTTTAATTTTCAAAAGTTCTACTCGCGCATCTTGGCTTCGCTCGTGGGGATGAAAATGAAACCAACTCAATTGACCGACCAAACATAAACGCGCGGATACCCTTCAGGTCCGAGAGCCAGAGAGCCATCCCATCTATCGATTATTTGTTTGTTTGGAGTTCATATTGAACTTCAACCATGGTATGGTATGTGATGCACTTATGTCTCTTGTTTTCGCTGTTTTCCACGTCATAGCAACAGCGCAATAAAAGAATCGGATGCCTTTGTAAATGTCATTTATTAATAGGACTATAGTAATTAAGTATTTAAATTAAGCTCGCAAATAAGGGAAGGAATTTACAATAAGGAGTTTATTTCACATGTTGCCTAGCATTTTTGGACTATTTTATGGTTTCCATGTTCGAAGTGGCTTAAAAATTAGTAACATTATGAATTTTTAATTTAAAATGTGTTTTTAAATGCATAAAAGAATTCAATGTTTTAAAAGAAAAAATTTTGTGGAGTTCAGACTCAAAGTGTGATATATATATATATATATATTAATTAGATTTTAGGTAAATTTAATGAAAAAACATACTTACAAAATCTTCAAAAAGTAAAACAATTAAATTACAACTTTTTTATATCAATTTAATGTCTAATATGATTATGACTTTAAAATTATATTATTATTATTATTATATATAATAATAAAATAAATATATTATTTGATTATGATTCATCATCCTTTATTAAAGAAAATAAGAATTTACATTATTAACATGGTAATTTATAACATATATCATTGCGGTATAGTATTAAAATATACATTTTACAGAATTATAGTTTATTATAATACAAGGTGTTTTTCACTATAAAGTTTATGAGATTATTGGTTAGAAGTTTATGAGATGATTGGATAATCTAACCAATCATGATCGTTAATTGTTCATTGTGATCATATTTAGTTCATCAATCTTGTCCATCTTTGAGTGCTTTGCATATTTGCCTCTAAGGATGGGTTATCAATGTCATTTTTATTGTTCCTTTGGTTTATTGATAATCCTTATTATTATCTTATTATGCAAGCAAACATGTGTTATTAAATGTGTTAGGTGAACATGGGGGTGAACATCCATTATATGATATCAAGAGAGGAGGGAAAGGGGTTTGATTTGAAAGGGGAAGAGAACCTCAACCACTTATTACACTTCATGATGCATTGCAAACCTTCGCCATCTTCTTCTCACCCACAAGAAGTTGGTGATAATAGCAATATGGCATTGGTAACACTATATAATGTCACCGACCATTCACCCAAAAAAGTGCTCAAGAATTTTAAGAGATTCAAAAATTTCGAATTGAGTTTCCTAAGGACAAGGTAAGGATCAAAGACAAGGTTTTTTTCTAAAATGGAGGGTCGAGTTTAGGAGCACTCTAGAAAGTTGTGATATCCTAAACACCTCTTTGATCATGAGGAATACTAATAATGGTAATAATTTTAGTGTTATTTCTTGAGTGTGTTGGTAGTTGTTGTCATTCATGTCAAGTTTAAGGGGAGATTATTGAGTTTATTAGCAAAGTGTTAAGCTTATGATGTCATTGATGCCTTGGTCATTTGTTGAGTGGTGGATGTGTATCCTAGTAGACTATCTTTGAAGGAATTTTGCCTACATGCACCTTGTTCAAAAGAGAACGAAAAGTTCTTGGTTTGATAGCCCTCCCAAAGAGCTTTCCAATTATATATGGCACTTAGTCTAACTCCCCAGGAATGAAGAGAAACCTGAGTTTGAAGTGATGGAATCCACACATGGTTCCGCATGAGATAAGATTTTGTCGTGTTTGGGAAATATATAGTCATCATGACAGTGGAAGGTGCAAGGCGTTTTGGTCATCACACTAGCCTGAATGGGTGAATGTTGGATTACATGGATACATCTGGACTTTGACAAAATTCAGTCACTAAAAGGGTATTTAGGGTTGTCGAAGGCAACCACCTAAGAAATGGCCCGAATTTGAATCTCCTAACGCCAAACAACTAGTGGAGCCCAACATGACATGGAAACCCCATGGAGACAAGTGGTAGTGACAGGGTGGTTGACGTGGATCAAGTTTATGACGTGGCACGAATGATGATATGGTAGTTAAAGGATAGGACATGTTGCATGATGATGTGGTGGCCACAAAACAAGACATGTGGCACCCATTTTCAACATGTTTGGGTGCCCAAGTGGCCCTTTTCAAGTGATACATTGTAGTGACCTAGAATGACAGGTGGCAAAGAGAAGACGTGGAAGATGATGTGGTAGTGACATAGCAGATGTTGTGGCATCCTCGAGATTCACACCAAGAAGTTGTTTTGTAAGGCTTCATAGTGTATATTTCGACATTTTGTATTTTTGGAATCGAAAGGAAAATGGTCATCCAAACATCTAGTGGTACAGAGGTTCATGTAGTATGTTCCATTAACAACTAGCCCAAATCTGGATTTGACTAAGTCCATAAATACCTGGTCCAAGTTTCAATGCGTTGTGGTTCCATGAGACAATGGATATTCGGTCATCTAACCATCTCAGGGTGTGGGTAGCAAGCATCCTGAGCTCAAACCCGAATATCAGATTGAGTTGATACACAACATAACACAAGTTTCAAGGTAGAGGTGGACCCCACATCAACTCCAAGATGTCATCTAGGCCGTGAGGCATCCAACGATGCAATTTTGTTGCGAAGGAAAGTAGAAACTGGATCCCAGATCCCCAAATTCATCTAGATGTGAGGGTATCCAAGCTAAGAGGAAATTTATGCAAGACGTTGATGCAAAGAAGAGGGGATTGATACCATATCCCTGAATTTTTTCGAAGGAATGAAATTCGAGCCTAAACCACATCCGGGAGCACACTACCAAGCACAAATTGGAATATGACTAGCTACCAAAATTTGCAAGAGTTTTGTTAGAATGGGAAAATGTTAGATTGCACAGATTGTGAGGCTAAGCTCCTTTGATCCTAAGCTCTTGGTCCTAGCCCGTGATCATATGGTCCAGACGGGTTTAAGCTCAAGGGCCATGACTAAGAAATTTGGTATTTCATGTGCCAAATTTAATAAAACGAGGACTAAATTTTGGTGTTTCGAGGACGCAAAAAATGGAAAAACACCCAAAATTGCAAAAGGGTCAAAGCTTAATGAAGAACCAAATGAAAATTGAGTGTGATATATCTAAGAGATAAAAGTCAATAAAATAGAAATCAGATGACATGAATTTGAAGTGTCTCATGTTCTCATGTTGTGAATGCGAAAATATTGATGTAGAGAAGCAGTATTGTGGCAGTTCGTGAGAGGAAGTGAAGTTGTAGAAAATTTATATAAGTTGAGTTTTTGTTGGGCAGAGAAAAGAAAAACAACAAAAAGCTTAAGAAAGTGTGTTTGTGTGTGTGTGCACGAGAGTACTTGGCAAAGTTTGAAACTGCAAAATGTATGAATTCTTAAGAAAATATCAAACAAAGTGTGCAGAGGAAAGCTGAGTAGAGGATGAACATGCAAATTAGTTGGATTTGAAGCCAATGTATACAAGAAAATTGTTTATCTATGATGTTAAAGATTTATTTGTTGGAAATGAGTTAAGTCCATGTAAAAAATTATAAGGGAGCTATTGTGATATGATGTAAATCCATTTCAATGAGAGAATCATAGCAAGTAGGTGCTTGTAGTTCAGGGGATTGGAGTCTCCTTTAGGTTGGTGCCTACAAAATCAAGTGTAAATTGAAGTTGGTGCTTGCATTTAAATTAAACTAAAAGAATATTTGTGATTTTCTCCCATATGGATTTCCACATAAACATATTATGTCCAATTCTCTGTGTGATTGATGAATTATTATATTATTGAATGTGTTTGACTAGCTAACTAGTTATTAAAATTTATATAACACTAATTCCCCCCCCTAAGTATATCCAAGTCTAATGTAATTTGCATCATTAAATATGAATGAGGATGAGGATATAGCAAATTTGTTCCTTTGTATGGATGAAATAGTGAACACTATGAGGGGCCTTGATGAAGTTGCGAATGATTCCACAATAGTTCAAAAGGTGTTGGGATCTCTTCCCTGCTAACTAAATGGAAAAGTAACAACTATTTAGGAGGTGCCAGACCTCGACACATTAATGATAGATCAACTACATGGCCCATTAACTACCTATGAAATGGGAACTGCAAAAGGTAAATCTACATCAAAGGAAGCAAAGAAGGTTAAAGACAATCTATTACAACAACTGAAAGAAAAAGGCAAGGAATGTGAAAAATTAGAGGAAGAGATAGTCTCCCTTGGAAAGGAATTAGAGAAAAGCAAGGCTCGGTTGAACCAAAAATTAAACTATATTAAAGGATCTAAAAAATTAGAACAAATTATTAGTGTTTAGAGATCTCCCCTCAACAACATTGTTTTGGTTTATGAAGGAGAGACAACCACCAAGAAACGTGGAGACAAAGAACCAATCAACTTCACTAAAGTATTCAAGGACATAATAGCAATTAAAGGAAATGATAACAATCATCAACAACAAAGAAAAGTGAATGACAACAAGGCAATTAGGGACAACAATGGTCAAATTCAACAACAACAAAAAGAAAAAAATGACAACAAGGAAATAAATCAATAAAATCAATAAACTCAACATCAAGAAAGATAAGAAAATGATACCAAGGAAATAAGAAACATTAATGAAAATCAACAACAATGAAGGAGGGGAACTATAGTGGTTCAAACAACCAAAACAGATCAAGCAAGAAATCAATTGAAGCCTTATCCCTCTCAAAGAGAGAGCCATAAAAAATCCAGAAGATCGTACCCTTAAAGGAAAATTTCTCCCATATACCACAATATTCCTAACGAGGAATATTAAGTGATAATAGAAAATAAAACATAATCATGTAACCATAAAACTAACACACCAACATAGTGATAAATTGCACCAAAAATTGTACCAAGAGTTGAGATATTTTATTAACTGAGAAAACAAGGTATATATAAATGAAGAATAGGAACCTGGGCTTGCTACAACAAACTAGTCAAGTCCCAAGTGAAAATGGAGTTGCACAAGTGCTGGAAACTTCTCTCCCTAAGTCTATGCGTTGGCCTAGTAAATTATACTATTGCTGGCTGGAAAGGAGTTGGTGTTTCGAGCCTCTAAACTACTCTAAAAACTCCAAGAAATTAAGTGCAGCCTCCTCACTAGGAACCCAGAATAACCTGGAAAAATCTCACTGACCCAAGTGGTGGAAATGGTCCCGAAGTGAACTGCGCCCTCCTCTAGTAATTGTTGCTACTATCTTCTGACTAGAACATTGATTTGGCTAGAAATATTGCATATAAAATTATGTGAAATTAACTCTAGGCTCCTCTCACCAAACCCACAAAAACCCAAAAAGGGTTTGGGCTGCATCCACTGACCCCCGGTGACCCCCACCAAGTGCAAGTCGTCCAATCTGGCCAGAAAACACCCCATGGTTTGATATTAAGGAATTATGCCCAAATATATCACTAGTTAAATTCTCCCTTGAGGTTTACCTCCAATATCTGACCCTTATCTGCCCACAATTCTTCTCCCTTCTTCCCTTATGCAGGCTAAGCCAGAAACCCCTACGCACTTCCAAATGAAGAGAATTTCGTCCCACATATTTGTTTCTTTCTATCCCTGCAAAATATCCACAAATGTCTCGACTACAACTAGGAAAATCCTCCTGCAAATAACCCAGAATCCAACTTGTTGTATGTTGGATCACAATGAATAACTTGAATTGCCTCTACACTCAGGAAATACGCAAATCTTGGAATATTGTTGTCAAATAAGCTCTATGGAATCCTAACAATGGACTCTCTAAATTCCCAACTAGGTATGCACTCGAAGTCCTCCAAATATGAGGTTGAATCCTGCCTGGAATTCCTATGCTAAACAACACTCTACCCTTGCGCTAAGCAACTCCAATAAAAGATGAAGTGTTAAGTGTAATAGTCAAAAGATGGTCCACAAAATGAGTCCCTCCTTTTATTTTTATCTCCATCCTTCTAGACTACTTTAAATATTATTTTGTTAGTGGGGGGCATTTTCCACTTAGTCACTTTTTCCACCTTTTCAATATAATAATAATCTATCGCCAATCTGCAATAAAATAATACTTTCCACCTTTCTCCAAAATACTAGTTTCCCCTTTTAATTAATGTTACCAAAATTGGGCAAAATTTTCATGCTCACAAAATTGGGGATATTACAGTCCTCCCTGCCAAAAATTGCTTGTTCTCAAGAAATGCTCGAACAAGCACTCTTTGTACCAACTAACCCAAATGGCTACAAAAAACAATACCAGGGTCCCAAATGTGCCACTGAGTCATCCCTGTCCCCAACACTATCTTGTCATGAAGGAGTCCCTTAATACCAGAGTCCCTTAATACCAGGGTCCCAAGCCATCTTGATCAATGTGAAGCGCCCCTTTTATCTCACTGTCCAACCTGGTACAAGTACCCAAAGCCCTCTGCATATTGTCAATAATTATAGCATCATGATAATATAAATTCGTGATCAGCTCGTCATGCAGTTGCTCTACTAGGTCATCCATCTCATGCACTCCATGGGTGGAATCCTGAAAATACAATCCAACCTCGGTGGAGATGAATCTTTGCCCGCATGAGCTTCCCCTAATCTCCTTAGACTGATCATCCCACCATGTTGGTGAAATCCCCCACGCCGACAACAAATCACTAAAATCCAATGGAAGATCGAGATGATCTCCCCCTATCGAAACCATCTCATCCCTAAGGGTAGCTGAACTATTAAGTATTGTGATGCCAAGGTCCCATGCCCATTGCATGAAGAAATTGTCATGCTAACCTTGCGACACTCTAGGCATGAATAATTGCCCAACATGCTCATACTAGAGCCTCTTGTCCTGTAACTCTCAGCCATAATGTATGTGATGATCGAGGTTATGCCCAACCTTCCCAAGTGACTTATCAATGCTAGATCCTATAACTCCATGGTTAGCACCAATCCTGAACAAAAACCTACCTCGCCATGTGATGAAGACCTCAGTGATCCCCCATGTGTCAGCCTAAGAATGGACCATACCACCTGTTACCTTGATTGTACTCACTAATAACTCGAGTGGCCCACACATCAACTGGATCCCTAGATCCCATAGCCATAATATAGGTCCAAAACTCCTAATCCTCATTGCCTACTTCAGTGACATGCAACTAGCTACTTTGACTCCTTTGTGTCTTGTCTTTGACCCCTGCATGTATCCAATAGATGGTCACCAAGCATCAAGAATTTGTCCCGTGTATGACAAACTACTCTGATGTTGGCAGACCACACAAAGAAATATGTTATCCCAACTCCTGATGATGTAGTTGGATATTGCCTAGAGCATAGGCATCATCTTGCCAATGAGGACTACCATCCCTTGTACCTCATGCTCAAATAACACCTAGAGTTGTCTTGTCGATAGAGAACCCTGAAACTGACTCACGGTTACCTCCCTAAGCCTGCACCTGTCAACTCGTTCCCTCACCAAAATGCAACCATCGAGAAGTCTCTCCTTAGATACTATGTGTCCCAACTAACTGTCTCGAGCGAGCCTCTTGTGTCCTATTACTCATGATATAGGAATCAAGGGACAAAATCCAAATCTTTGGTGCCTACAAATAATGTAGAAGTGAAAGAGGCACATGAGTCCCCATGGATATCATCAAATAATGTTCATTTGTGTCCTCATCGATCTTGGGTGAACTATACCTAATGGCATGCCTTTCGTCTCAATCAGACGGTTTCCCTGGCATGTATCTTTTTGCCCATTAGAACACGACTGCACCCAATTGCACACCTTTGTGCATTGTTGGACACCACTACCAGTCGCCATGTCATCTTGAATCATCTTGTATCCCTATAATGACGAATTAGTTTTCACTCCATGCGAAACCTCGAGGTGGTGTGAATCGCTACTCCTAGTCCATAGTGTAAACCCATAGAACTGGACACTCCTCCATGCATATTTATGCTCCTTTGCATAACACTAAACTTCGTGGCATGAATTTCTGCAGCACTAAATACCTATGCCAATGGTCGCACCACCCCGCATCCTCAACCATCCCACATGCGTTAATGCATTCACTACTCTGTTAGTGAATCCACCATGATGTGGGTTACACCCCATCATCTGCCCTGGTAGACCTGAGTGACCTAGCTCCTCACATCCTAACAGAAATGATACTATTATGCCTGGCTTCAATAGCTCTCGTGTCCAATATGCCAATAAGAGAACATTGTCTCCATAAAATGCCCTGTCTGATAGATTTTTGATGCGACCTCTTTATACCAACCCCTACTAGAGTATGTTGAACATCTCACAGTCCCTTGTATGCCCAACATTCCCAGACAACCTGTGGAGTCTGCATGCCCCTCCTGTCAATCCAACTGACACTAGTGTTGATGGAGAGTTGAAAGTGTGTGGGCGCTCGGTCACCAAATCCATCACACCACTAATACCATCACTATCCAAGCCCATGTTGTGACAGGGAATCACACCTGGATCCCAACAAAAATCTAGCCCTCATACTCCTCTAGTATTCCATGACCTCTATTGAAATGCAACCATGGAAGTACCCAACCACCTAACCTGCTCCATCAGGTACCAACTCAATACCTCTCTCCATCCAATCCCAAAGGAGGGATCAAATGTACAATATTTTGCGTATGAAACAAGCCCTCCATGCTGATGTTGTGCCATACTCATTGAAGCTGCTAACCCCTGTTGACCCACTCATCCCCTATGATTTGTCTTAACAACTTGGCCTCTCTCAATCCAATTCATAAAGGTGAGATAATAACTTTGTGTGCCCCATTAGAGTGCCTCTAAAGCAAACTATGCTGAAATCCCAACGTGTGCTCTCTGTGTTGCCCCTTGCCAATGTCTAGCCCCAAGGATGGATGTGCATCCTCCTCCATCGTGACATCAACTTGAGCCTCCAACTGCTCCTCCATTAACAACCCATCATATAAAACATGCTCATCGGTCAGTTGTAGGTGACTTTCGTCTGACAAATATGTCATAGATTTGGATGCCTTTGTACCTATTGACTCCTCATACACGGTGGAGATGTCTCCTGACACCTCATCAATTTGTGGTGTATTTCTATCACTTGAAAACTCAGTCACAACAATGGGTACCTCATTAACTGTCGGCATCTCATCAATGGGTGTATGCTCAACTATCTCCTTGCCAACCATGGCCCCTTCAAATACTTTTTCATCTTCTTCCTTGATCCTCCTCATCATCCCTGCATAATTCCACTAAATTCCTACTGATTTGTGCATGTATCTTAGTTCACTAAACTCCCAAAAGGAGAGGGATGGCTGAATGTCATGTCCCAATGATTGGTATGCCCCCCAATCTGTTTCCAAGCAATCATGTCTTTCCATATTGATGCATTATCCATAACTTTGGGCATAGTGGATTTGTTTTATAATTGAGAATGGTCCTTATTCCTAATTGTGGTATGAATAAGTTTCTCCCCCAAATAAATCATCATTTGTTGCATCCTACTCACCTCATTCAAGGTTACTGCCATGTTGTTTGATTTTAACCTTACTTTAGTTCCCATGATGTCTTAGCCTTTTATTATAGTCTTGTCATCACTTGGCTCAAGGCCCACATCTGGCCCAGATCATGGCTTTGATACCACTGTAATATTCCTAACCGGAAATATTAAATAATAACAGTAAATAAAGCATAAAAATGTAACCATAAAACTAACACACCAACATAATGACAAATTGCACCATAAATTGTACCAAGAGTTGAGCCATTTTATTAAATAAGAAAACAAGGTACATATAGATCAAGAAGAGGAACTTGGGCTTGCTACAATAAGCTAGTCAAGTCTCGGGTGAAAATGGAGTTACCCAAATGCTGGAAATTGCTCTCCCCAAGTCTCTGCGCTGGCCCAACAAATTCTGCTACTGCTGGCTAGAAAGGAGTTGGTGTTGCATACTCACTAGGAACCCATAATAACCCAAAAAAATCTCATGGACCCAGGTGGTGAAAATGGTCTCGAAGTGAACTGCGCCCTCCTCTAGTGATTTTTGCTACTATCTACTGATTGGAACACTAATTTCGGTGAGAAATATTGCCCATAAAATTATGTGAAATTTACCTCGGGCTCCTCTCACCAAACCCAGAAAAAAACCATAAATGGTTTGGGCTGAATCCACTGACTCTCGGTGACCCCCAACAAGTGCAAGTCATCCAATCTAGCCAAAAAATGCCTCACAATTTGATATTACAAAATTATACCCAAATCTACCACTGGCTAAATTCTCCCTTGAGGTTTACCTCTAATCTTTGACCCTTATCTCTCCACAATTCTTATTCCTTCTTCCCTTGCACAGGCTAAGCCAAAAACCCCTACGCACTTCCAAATGAAGAGAATTTCGTCCCACGAATTTTTTGCTCTCTATCCCTACAAAATAACCACAAGTTTCCCAACTCCAACTAGGAAAATCCTCCTGCAAATAACCCATACTCCAACTCATTGTATGTTGGACCACAATGAATAACTTGAATTGCCTCTACGCCTAGGAAATACGTAGAGCTGGGAATATTGTTGTCAATGAAGCTCTATGGAATCCCAACAATGGACTCTCTGAATTCCCAACTAGGGTGGCACTCGAAGTCCTCTAAAGATAAGGTGGAATCCCACATGGAATTCTTGTGCTAAACAACACTCTACCCGTGCGCTAAATAACTCCAAGAGAAGATGAAGTGTTAAGTGTAATAGTCAAGAGATGATTCAAAAAATGAGTTTCTCCTCCTTTTATATTGTATCTCCATCCTTCTAGACTCCTTTTAATATTATTTTATTGGTGGGGGAAATTTCCACTTAGTTACTTTTTCCACCATTTTAATAAAATAATAATTTTCCTCCAATCTGCAATAAAACAATACTTGCCATCATTCTCCAAAATACTAGTTGCCCCTTTTAATTAATATTACCAAAATTGGGCAAAATTCCCATGCTCACAAAATTAGGAATATTACAGGTACCAAAATATCTTCTAATTACTTTTATTCATGTACTAACCTTGGCCATAAGGCTATAAATTGTAGAGCTTATCTTAGTAATAATAAGATCACAAGTAAAATAAATGAATATTCCTAGTCAACAAGAAACACAGCTAACATATTTGTAAATTTGCATAGGAATGATCCTAGAGACAACAATCATTTTGCTCCTTTATTTGATTATATTGAACGTTATAATTTTCATAACTATGGACATATTCTAACTGACTCTGGAACCAAGAAAATCATATCAGCTCCTCAGATCAAGCAAGCACAAGAAGAACCTAAGACATGGAAGAAGAAAAAAGACAGAAAGGAAAGAAGAATGTGGCATTATCTTATATGCCTAAAACTAAGGCAACCATTGTTATGTGGACAGTGGATGCTCCACATATATGATTGGTGATAGGAGTAAAATATTGTCACTAAAAGAAGGTAAGATAGGAAGCGTTACCTTTGGTAATGATTCTCCACGCAAATCCATGGGCAAAGGCACAATTAGCTTGGAAGGTGGAAGAGGCAAGGCTCAAAATGTTCTTTTTATGGATGAACTCAAACATGACTTGTTGAATGTGAGTCAAATGTGTGACTAGGGATTGGACGTCACTTTTCACTCCAAAGATTGTGAAATAAAGATGAAAAACATAGGGAAAGTGGTAGCAAATATTGTGAGAACACCAAGTAACGTGTACATAATCAATGGGGAAAATGGTAGATGTTCTTTGGGGAGGCTTGATGAGAGCTAGCTATGGAATAGAAGGTTGAGACACTTAAATTTTGATCATATGGTGAAGCTCAGAAAGAAGCAAGATGTACCATTCAGGACTAAGGAACACTCATCAACAAATCATCTGCAACTGGTTCATACAAACTTATGTGGACCTTCAGGAACTAAACATCAAGTGGTGAACTCTTACGATGATTATTGATGATTATACCAGGCTCAAATGGATTGCATTTCTAAAGGAGAAATTTGAAGTGTTTGATAAGTTTAAAGTCTTCAAATCCCTTGCTGAAAACCCAACCAGTTGTAAATTGAAATGCCTAAGGTTTGAGAGAGGTGGGGAGTTTACCTCAAGAGAGTTTGATGATTTATGTGAAGAACATGGAATAAGAATACAATTCTCAACTACCAACACCTGACAACAAAATAGTGTGTTGGAGAGGAAAAATACATCGGTACAATGAATGCCTAATGTTAGACGAAGGAAATATTCCAAACACCTTTTGGGATGAATTTGTTCGTACAATAGTTCATATTTCAAATAAAGCACATCTCGAGCCAAACAATGACAAGACTCCCTACTAGTCGTGGTATGGAAACCAACCTCAATAAAGCGCTTCAAAGTCTTTGGCAGTAAGTGCTACATCAAAATTAATAAGGATAATCTTGGTAAGTTTGATGTAGAGTTGAATGAAGCGATATTTTTAGGATATTCAACTAAGAGCAAAGGCTATAGATGTTATAATAAAATATTATACAATATTATAGATAACATTAATGTAAAAGTGGATGAATATTTACCTCTCAAGGAGAAGCAACCAAGATGTATCCGCCCAATTAATAGAATTATCAACGAGTGTAAAAAATAACAACATGAGGAATCAAAAGAAGAAGAAGAATCAGAGGAAACATGCTCTCATCCAAAACTTCCTTCAAGGTATGTGCAAAACAATCACCTTGGTAATCAAAGTCTTGGTGATAAGGAAGCAGGAGTTCAAACTAAAATAAGGCTAATAGGCACTCTTAGTCAAGCACATATTGGCATGTTCTCCATGAATGAACCCAAATACTTTTTTCAAGCAAGTCAAGATAAGCAATAGATAAGTGTCGCGAATTAGGATTAGATCGGATCGAGAAAAATCAGACTTGGGAATTAGTTCTAAGACCAATAAATAAAAATGTCATATGTACAAAATGGGTCTTCAAGGACAAGTTAAATGAGGATGGATAAGTTATAATGAACAAGGCCGAATTAGTGTGCGAAGGATATGCCCATGTTGAAGGAATAAACTTTGAAGAACTTTTACTTATGTAGCAAGATTAGTGGCAATAATCATATTTTTTAGCATTTTCCTGTCACAATAATTTCAAAGTGTATCAGATGAATGTGAAATCAACAATCTTGAATGGAGAACTTGAAGAAGAAGTTTATATAGAACAACCTAATGGTTTTCAGCTGTCACACAATCCTAAGGATGTGTGCAGGTTGAAAAAGGCATTGTATGGACTAGAGCAAGCACCAAGGGCATGACATTCCAAATTAGAAAAATATCTGTAGTAGCAGGAATTCAAAAGAGGGACAATTTATAGTAATTTATATATCAAAATTGAAAATGAAAATCTTTTAGTCGCTATTGTTTATGTTGATGACATAATATTTGGCAGTAATGCAGATTTACCAAGCAAAAAGTTTGCAACTGAAATGCAAGTTGAATTTGAGATGTCTATGCTTGGGGAACTCTAACGGCCTCGGGTTAAATTTCCATGTAAATAAATAATGTATGAACATTATAAAAGCAAAAATCAAACCAAGGTCATGGGACAAGTATTCCAAGATGAATGAAGGGGAAAAACATTACATTGGGATCTACTTGTGGTTAATTATTTGTTGGTTATGGAAATTGGCATTGGCAATAGACAAAAGGAAATAAATAGCAAATTAATTATTAGAAGCCAGTAAGGACACGAGGCAAAAATGCAAAAGAAATGAAGGAAAATGAAAACAAAAAAAAATCCACTTTAGGAAGTGGGTAAGAGGAAGAGACAAGAAAAGGATAAAAATAGTAAAAGAATATGCATGCAAGGAAAAATGAATAAAAATACAATGAAGAGAAAAGAAAGCAGGAGAGAGAATATTCTAGCATTCTTTCTAAGTAAAAGAGAGGAAAAAGGGTGAGAGAAAAAGATAACACTTGGTCAAAAGCAAGAGACAAGGAAGGAAAGCAAGCAACACAAGAGGAATTTGAGTGGCAACCAAAAAGAAGGTTTGAACAAAAAATAGAAAGGATATAAAACAACCGAGGTTTTTTTGCAGGTAACAGGGTGTTTGATTGTCTTACCGCCATTTGAATGCATGGTTCATGCATTGGTTTCCTGGTCATTTTTGTGGTCATTGGCATGGATATTTGCCTAGATGGAGTGCCATTTCTTGGATAGACATGATGTAGTGGGTTCCTTGTTTGGTTGAGCTTTGAATGCCAACAAATTTTGGATCCTAGTTGAGGTGCTCTCAAGAAAATCCCAAGGGTTAAGGGTGGAGATGGTTTTCTTTAGGTAATTCATTGACAAGTGGGTGGAGATAGGAAAAATCCTCTAGGTATGGTGAAGAAATTTTGAGGCATTCAATCTTGTATTGATTTTGGTGATTTATGGACCGATGTTAGGTGAAATCAACGTGGCTGAAGGTGGAGGTAATATTCCTCTAGATTCCCTTTTTTTATGTTTTGGTTTATCCCATGTAATCCCAAATTTAGGCTTGGAATATGGCACGAGGGTGATTGCGATGGAATAAACGATTGCTTCAACGATGGTTGAGTGGAACGTGGAAGGCCTTGACTTGGTTGGAACTATGCGTTATTATTTAATGAAGATCGATGAGCACAATTTTTGGTTTAATGTTTTGTTTATGTTCCTGGTCTATCATGGCTCCATTACTGGTTAAGTGTGTTGGGAAATGAAAAGTGGAAGCTATTAATTATTATTTTCCTCGACCTTAATATTTGCTTGGGAAATTTGTCAAAGGAACATAGCTGAAGTGGTAAGGTTCACGATTTGTGTCCTAAGTAGTGTGGGTTCAAGTCTCTAGAGGCATGTTGGCCCTTGTGGCATTTATGAAATATTGGTTCTACTAGGTGGAATAGTGGCAACTCTTTCTACAAAGTTACCAATTGCGCCTAGTGGAATGTACTCATTATTGTTAACAAAAATTATTTTCTTTTGAAATTTGTTAATATTCTTTATCTTCTTTAGTTATATATTTTTATCAAACAAATAACAAGAATGAAACAACAACAACATAGGACACAAAAATTAGGCTCTCAGCCAGGGAAAAACCCCTCCAAGGGTAAAACCCGAAAACTCTTCTCTTCTTATAGAATCTACTTCAATTGAGACACAAAGAAGTCACCAAGTACTAATTCATCCCTCCAACAAGTCCTTCCTTGATTCTACGCAAACCAACTTCAAACTACAACTTCGTTCTGCCAACATCAGTACTACAACTCATCCTGTAACTTTGACCGTGTAAGTTGGGCCTTGCAACTGCTACATAAACCCTAATTCACCTTCCTCCTAAGACCTTCCTAAAGCAAGACAACTCCTCCCTAGGTCAATGAGGTTAAGGTACGGTATTCTTCCTTCCAAATATCGTAGATACTGCACTTCATCCTACTGCAACTCAGACCTACAACTTCAACCTCCTTATGCAAGACTAAAAACCCTAGAATTTCACACATGTGAGAGAGATAAAGCCAAAAACAGATATTTTTCCATCTTGGATTCTTCTAGCCTCCTAGACCTTCGATCTCCTTTTTCTGCTTCTCCCAACTACAAATAAAACTTCTTCTTGTGATATCGAACTTGTTGATGAGTGATCTCTAAATGAAGTCAAATTGCTTCTTTATATAGCCTTCCCAAGGGGACAAATTCCCTCCTTTAGGCCAACTTGTAACTGTCAGGGATGAATTGTACTTTTGGAGCTTCTAGGACTTTCTAGACTTGAAAGTGATTCTTTTTACAATTACATTTTCCCGGGAAGGGTCTTATAAACATGATGTTGACTTCTTTATCTCGTGAAAATAAATCCTAAGACCTAACAAACCATAGAAGCACGAAGAACACATTTTTACCTAGAACACCATAAATAATGAGCATGAAACCCATGATTTATAATAATAATTTTGTCTTCTATTCTCTTCTTTGTTACATAAGATACATATTGAAATGAGGACAACAACAATTATGAATATCGAAACTAGTTACATTTTCAACACTCCCTCTTAACTAGAGAGGTATTCATAATTGTACAACTAGTGTAACATCATTCTCAAACTGAAGAGTTCTCATAAGAAGAGTCATATTGATAATCCATACTGTAAGCATCATCGTTAAGACCAACACTACCTCTGAGTCCTAATTGGACAAGCTCTAATTTATTTAAGAGTATTATGTTGGGAGGTTTTACATGTGATACCACACTACCTCTACAAGGCACACACCCGATCTAAATGTTCACAAGGTATGTCCTTTTTAGGATTATTCTTATATTGGATCTCCATATCCAAGTCCTCAAAAAATATCGATACTCTTCAACCACCCTTCTCTTGAATGCTTGTCATGTTCTCAAAGAGTGTTGATACCTTTCCTTTCTTGGATGTTTATCATCAAGGAAACCAGATATGCTTATCCAATCCTCCGTCATTATTTCTTCATCTCGTGAAGAAAATAATGTTCATGTGATGTCCAACATCACTCCCTCTCAACCGAAGAGGATATCCTTATTCTCCCTAGAGAATAGATCCTTGCTCCTTTTCAAGGAGACTCCTTTGCTCCCTCTAAAAACTAGACAAGATTCCAGACTTCCTTTCAATAATGGAATCCAACACCACAAGCCTTACAAATTATCTTCATGAGAGTACCAGCTACTTAAACTTCATAGCTACATGGTTTCCTCTTAATTCCACATATCTTGCATTGAGCTTGCTTTCTTTAAAGGTATCACGGAGCCACCTTCTCTCTTCATTCTTGTGATAGGATACAGGTCATCTCTCTTCATCACATTCATCTTCAACATGAAGGCATTACATTGAGCCTTTCCAAACTTCAAGGTGATCATAGCTTTCTCATGAAAGTGATATCATTTGACCTTCATGTTGTATTCTCGCACTGCTACCTTTCAACTAAGGATGGACACATCTTGACTTTACATTTTCCAAGTACCAAATATTGAGCTTCCCTAAATACTCTTTATCCATACTGTTTAACTTGCCTTAACTGTCATAATGTATTCCTCCAACATACTTCCAAGTAGCAAAATAATATGTTAACCAGGTAACCAAACAATAATTAAAGTTAAACTTACCTCATCATGATGGCCGTCTCGTTCCATAAACATCCTCATGGTCAATCTCCATATGACTCTTTCTTCATGCATCAGAGTACCCAAGGATAAATCTTGATTACCAAGTTAGAACTTATCTACAGAGATTATGTTGGACAATCCTTTTTAAAGTGTCCAACCTCATTGCACTTAAAGCATTGAACCTTGTACATGTCTTTCTTTTTGGACTTTCCAAACTTTCCTTTCTTGAGATTCTTGACTTGGGCTAGAACATGGCTAGAAAAGTTTGAGATTGATCATATGATCCATTTCATATTTTACCCTGATCCTTTATTCTTCCAAAATGCATTGATCCCACAAATTGTCAAAGGGACTTGAATATTTCTTGGAGTAGATGCTTATTACAAAGCTACTGCATTTTGGTGGCAATGCATTTAGCACACAAATGGTCAGTTCCGAATCATAAATTTTTTCCCCAATCCCTTGCAGATGGTCTCTTAATGAGATAATCTCATGAGAAAAGATGTCATATCCTCATCCTTTGATTTCTTCCTTCTATATAACTTATTCTACAAAGACATATTTTGTCCTAATGTACTTATAGAGTACAAGTTTACTAGCTTGTCATACATAGCCTTGGAAGTTTTTAAGTTTGCAACAAATGGAACAAGGGAATATTTAATTGATTAAACTATGATCCTTTGAGCCCTTGCTTCCCCTTTCTTGTACTTTGCTAGTTCTTGTGTCTTCTCTTTGCCAGGTTCAGTAATTTCCCCAGTAACATACTCCATTACTTCTTGTTATGTGAGTATCAGGTCAACCCTTTTCTTCCATGCTAGATAATTTGATGCTCCAACAAGCTTATTGATATCCTTGCAGAAAGAATCGATATGACATGTAGATTCATACATTATGTAATAACATGATACTTACTTGATGACCAAGATTCTCCTTGATGATGTCTTCAACCTTCTTGATGCCTTCAAGATCTTTGAAGACACTTTACTAATGCCCTTGAAGGATGTTCCCTAGGATTCCTCCTCCAAAAACTTCCAAGATACTTTGATGCTTCCTTCAAAGATGCATTCTGAATAGATCTTATTTCAAGTAAGATAAAAAACCTTCTTGTAATTTTCCTTAGATGTAGTTTTGATCTTCTTCAGTGCAAAAACCATCCTCCTAGATTAATATGTCTTCTATTAATGAGTCTTTAACTAGATGCTTCAAGAGATAATCCTTATTGAAGTCTTTTTTATAATGCTTTCCTCGAGAGTTCCTTTTTCCTTCCCCTTGACAATTAACCTTTTCTAGTGTCTTTCAAGTTGCCTTCTCTTGTTCACCTTAACTTTGATGCCATGTTGGAAAATGCAAAGTGGAAACTATTAATTATTATTTTCCTTAACCTTAATATTTGCTTGTGAACTTTATTAATATTATTTTTCTTCTTTAGTTATATCTTTTCATCAAACAAATATTAAGAACAAAACAACCACAACAACAAGGGACAGAGAAATTAGGCTCTCAGCCAGGGAAAAACCCCACAAAGGAGAAAACCTAAAAAAATATTCTCTTCTTATAGAATCTGCGTCAATTGAGATACACAGATCCAAAACATATACCAAGTCCTTCACCAAGTACCAGGTCAGCCCTCCAACAAGTCATTCCTTGATTCTGCACCAACCAACTTCAAATTACAACTTCATTTGTCGACTTTAGTACTGCAACTCGTCCTGCAACTTCAACCCTGTAATTTTAGCCTTGCAGCTGCTACAAAACCCTAATTCACCTTCCTCCTGAGACTTTCCTAGAGAAATACAACTCCTCCCAAGTTCAAACAGGTCAAGGTAGGGTATCTTCCTTCTAGCTACAAGATACTGCACTTCGCCCTACTGAAACTCAAACCTGCAACTTCAACCTCCTTTTGTAGCACCAAAAACCCTATAATTTCACATGTGTGAGAGAAATAGAGCCTAAAACAAATATTTGTCCTTCCTTCTTCATTTCTTCTTGCCTCTTAGACCTTCACTCTCCTTTTTCTGTTTCTCCTAGCTATAGATCGAACTTCTTCTCGTGATATCGAACTTGTTGATGAGTGAGTGCTAAATGAGGTTGAATTGCTTCTTTATATAACCTTCCCAAGGGGTCGAATTCCATCCTTTAGGCCAAATTTTAACTTCAAAGGATGACTCGTAATTTTTGAGCTTCTAGGACTTTCTAGTCTATAAATTAATTCTTTTTACAATTACATTTTCCCAGAAGGGTGTTATAAACACGATTTTGACTTCTTTGACTCATGACAATAAATCCTGAGACCTAAACAACACTAGAGGCACGAAGAACATACTTTTACCTAGGAGACCATCAATAATGAGCATGAAACCCATGCTTTATAATAATAAATTTTTATTTTCTTCTCTTGTTTGTTACATAGGATACATGTTGAAATGAGTACAACGACAATTATGAAGACCACAAGTAGTTATATTTTTAACGAAGTGTATGTTTTCATGCATAGTGTATTTCTTGTTATATGAAGTGCTCTTTTTATTGATCTTTGTCCTGGTTTGACAGGTTCTCTGATAATTTATATGGATGCATGAGCTAATTTTTATTTTTTTGCTACTAGTATGAGAGGGCAACAAGCCTTCTTGATGAACGTCTGATGAAACTAATGAAAACAATGAATAAACTATTCATTCATGACCTACATGTACCATAGTCACAAAGTGTTTGTATAAATGAATAATATTTGTTGGGAAATAATGAGCCACAACAAAGTCTAAGAAAAGAGCATGAATACTTATACATATTGTTGACAGAGTTTTGGAAAAGTTTGGGCATTTGGCTTGAATGTTGGCCCTAAATTTATAGAATAAAGTTTGTGGTCGAACTATCAAAACTAGGAAATCTCAACCACAACTTCACTGGGGATGGGTTATCCCTGTGGCTGGATGCCTATGGACGCACTAAGAGGCCTACATTCATGCAAATTAGAAGTAATCTAGGTCAAGGAGTGGTCTAATCTCAGGGAAAAAGATCACCGGAGAAAGTTAGGTTGATAAAAGTGTGATCATGTGTCTTTGGGTGTTTACAGTCAATCACGGACAATTGGACTCCATTTTCGTAATTTTATCTTGGAAGTTTGGTCATGCACAATAAATCTTAGCTCACGTTTACCCTGGTAAGCATGTAAAAGTGGGTAAATGTGGGGTGGGGTGTTACAAGAACTCTCATTTTTTCTTGGTTACAAATTACACAAGTAGCAAAAGGCATGTTCACTTCCCAAGGAAAGCACCTCAAAGAAATGTTGAAGAAGTTTGGAATGGAAGGGCATTCACTTGATAGTACTCCTATGGTCACTGGATGTAAGTTGAGCAAAGATGATGAGTCACCAGAGTTAAATCAAACAATGTTTAGATTAATGATTTGCAACTTGTTGTACCCAACAACCTCAAGGCCAAACATAATGCAAGTTTTTGGTTTGGTAGCAAGCTACCAATAATCTCCTAAGTAGATCCATTTGTTAGCTGCAAGGAGAATTTTCAGGTATTTAAAAGGCACAATGGATTATGGATTGTAGTATCCAAATGGTCAAAACGTCTCACTGAATGCATACATAGATGTTGATTGGGATATTAATGTAGATGATAGGAAGAGCACAAGTGGTGGTGCTTTATTCTACAAAATTTCTTTGTGGTATGGTTAAGAAAAAAATAAACATCCATCTCAGTATCCATAGTTGAAGAGTACATAACAGTTGCAACGTGTTGCACTCAAATTTTGTGGATGAAGCAAACATTGCAAGAAATGAAGGTAACTTATGATGAACTGATTCCAATTGTATTTAATAACACAAGTGTTATAGGAATATCTAAGAATCATGTTCTTCACTAAAAAACCAAACATATAGCCATAAAATATTCTTATAGAAAATTGGTTGATCAAATTGTAAGGTTGGAATATAT
The DNA here is from genome assembly GCA_034641835.2 of Pinus albicaulis. Classification (NCBI taxonomy): domain Eukaryota; kingdom Viridiplantae; phylum Streptophyta; class Pinopsida; order Pinales; family Pinaceae; genus Pinus; species Pinus albicaulis. The sequence continues at coordinate 14,423 of JAXQQM020067106.1, read as the reverse complement.
ATCAACAAAGGAAAAAATATATGATATATTCACCAAGCCCCTAGCCAAAGAACCCTTTGAGTATTTAAGGATGAAGTTGGGAGTGATGTCTCCATTATCTCTTCAATAATTTTTGTCACAAGGAAAGAGGGAAATTGTCCAAATATGTCAAGGATGTTGTATGTTAGGATGTAAAAGAGAAGAAATGAGAGGGACCCATTTTCAGAAATTTTGGGTGGCAGAGTGTCCCTATTCAAGTGACACATGGAAGTGATGTGGCGTGATAAGTGATATAGAGAAAATGTGGTAGATGATTTTGTTTTTTTTGTAAGGCTTCATAGTGTTAAAATATTTTTCCATTTTCATATTTTTGGAATTTAAAGGAAAAATTTCATTCGAGGACCCGGTGTTCCGCAGGTGCACATAGTATGTTCCATTAAAAACCAGTCTGGATCTGGATTTGACTGAGTCCATAAAGACCCAGTCTAGGTTTCGATGGGTAATGGTTCCATGAGATAATGGATGTATGACTATCAAGGTGCAGGCAATAAGCATCCTAAGCTCAAACCCATATACTAGATTTAGTGAATACACAAATTAACACAAGTTTCAAAGAAAATGTGGACGCTTCATCAACTCCAAGGTGTTATCCAAGTTGCAAGCCATTCGATGATGCAATTTCATTATGAAGGGAAGTGGGAATTGGATCCTAGATTGTCGGATTCATCTAGATGCAAGAGTATTCAGGCCAAGAGGTAATCTAGTGGCAAGGTTTCAATGAAAAGGAGAGGGACTAGATATTATATCCCCAATTTTTTCTAGAGGCATGAACATCCAAGCCTTGAACACATTCAGGAACACACTACCAGACACAAATGGGAAAAGGACTAGTTACCTAATTTTGTATGAGTTTCATTATAATAGGAAAATGACAAATTGCATAGACTAAGAATCTAAGTGCCTTTGATCCTAAGATATTGGTATTGGACTATGATCATATGGTCCATAGCGGTTGAAGATCAAGGTCCATGTCTGATAAATTTGTCATTTTGGGCACCAAATTTAATAAAACGAGGCTCAAAATTTGGTATTTCTGGGATGCAAAAAATGGGAAAATGCCCATAATTGCAAAAGGGTCAAAGCTTAACGAAGGAAAAATTGAAGTATAAATAGGATGAATTTGAGATATCAATGTCAATAAAATAAAAATCAAATGATGTGAATTTGAAGCATCTCGTATTCTCATGTTGTGAAGGCAAAGATACTAATGTAGACAAGCACTATAATAACAATTTATGAAATGAATGAAGGGATTTTAATGACATCCACGAGACCAAGAGGTCTAACGGACCTAGTACTCCAGCCCATCACAACTTCAAACTTTTTTGTAAGTCTACTCTCGTGTCATGAAACTTGACCAAGAAGTTCGCAGTTTTGATAAGTCTCGCTTCCTCGAACAACTTGTTCAAACAATCCACCTTAAGAATGCTTTTCAATTGATTATTAATATCCTTATAAGCCATAAAATCCATGATGTAGTGCCATTCTGTTTCAACCTGTCCTTTCCTACAAAAGATGCAGATTATTTCATCTCACTCTTATTTTGGAGTTGTCCATCTACATGTTTCACATCTGAGATGATGAGATCCGATCCTCAACTGTGCTAATAATAATCTAGCCTTTCCCGTGATTTTTGCACCCAAATATATATTCTCATCATGATACCATGTCGGGTTGAAATATTTGAAATAAATATATTTTTTTTTCGATTAATCTGTTTTTCCCACATGGTAGTCCTAAATTTTTCAAGCACCCATTTTTTTAACTTCCTCTTTAGATTTAGGAAAATCATGCCACTTAATGCCCTAATTACCCAACGATTTGTCATTTTGTTTCCCCCAAGTTTTCTTCCTCCTCGTTAACTCCTCTGCGACAACTATTTTAGGCTAGTGATGCTTGTCAATGCCTTCAACCTTTTTTAAGTAACTTAACAAGTGAAAAACTACCTCTACCTCCATCGGAAATAAACCAGCCTCATCTAGCAAGATCTCATAAGGAACCGTTGATTTGAATTTGAAATTATTAGTGATTAGGTGCTTTTGAATCCTTTCTAATTGCCTCCACTTGTGGTTTGACATACTACCCCCCGAAAATTCACATCCATAAAGTACAACCAATGTAACCAACAACCCAAAAAGAGTTTTCTTGGTCTTTCATTCCCATAATTCTGCTTTCTCGCATCTTTTTTGTAGAAGGTAAAAGGCTCTCCATCCCCCATGAATCATTTTAGCTCTACATGTCTCCCAATTGATCCTGTTGTGAAAAATAATTCCTAGATACTTGTATTCTTCCACAATTTCCAAGGGTTTCCCCTCAAAAAGAAAATTAATCTATTGCTTTTTCCTCTTCAAGGAGAAGATTGTGATATTGGTTTTTTTAACGTTAACTTGCATCCCAACCTATTCAATGTGAATAAAATAGAAGTCAGATGACGTGAATTTGAAGCATCTTCTAAATAGGACAAATTTGAGAGATCAACATCAATAAATAAAAAATCATATAACGTGAATTTTAAGAGAGGGAGAGAAGGAGGGAGGTTGAAACTGTAAAATGTTAGAAATTTGAAGTAGATATGAGACATAGTGTGTAGAGGAGAGATAAATAGAGCATGAACATGCAAATTGGTTGAGATATGACGCTGATGTATGCAAGAAAATTGTTGATCTAGAGTGTTCAAGAATTATTTGTTGAAAAGGATTCGTCTCCATGTAGAGAATATAATGTAAATCCATTTAAATCAAAGAATCATAACATGTATGTGCTTGCAGATTAGGGGATTGGAGTCTCCTTCATGGTGGCGCCTGAAAATATCAGGAGGTTGGGGGTTGGAAACTGTGGGAATTGGTGCTTCCATCTATAATAGACCCGAGGTTAAAGTTTATGTAATAAAAGTCAATAAAGGCAAAAATAAGACCACTAGCAAGGGACACTTATTCCAAGCTGACTGTTGGGAAAGAAATCCTAATGTGTGTTCATTTCGGTTATTTATGGATAAGGAGAAATTGGAAAAGGCATTGAAAAGGTAAAGAGGCATTAATTGGTATTTTATTTGTGAAAATAATGGAAATTAAGAGAAAAGGAATGTGAAAGGTCACAAATTGCATACGAGGAGTAAATTTAATGAAAATAATGGAAAATTGAAGAAATTAGAGGCATCAATGATAAAAAGGATGGTGAGGATCAATTCACATATTTTCGTTAGTTCATTTTCAGAATTAGTCTCAAAGAGGAGAAGAGCACCAAGAGGAGAAAGAGATCAAGCAAGCAAAGGAACGATAAGGAAAGGAAAGGAAAGCAAAGATCAAGCAAGGAAGAGCAGGATCAAGTAGCTTCAAAAGGAATACTTGCAAGTAACATATTGCATGTATGATTTCTCAATTGGTTTTGACGTGCATGGTATGTGCATGTTGGTATTTGGTTCTTTTGTTGTTGGTGGCATGGTTTTGTCGGGTTTTGACAATGGTTTTCAGCCTTGCCTTGTATTTTTCCGGATAACCACGGTGTGATGGGATTTTTCTCACTTTTAAGTTTTGTATTTGTCGAATGGTTTCAGAATATGAGGATGAGGTGGTCTCAGGAACATTCCCAAAGGCCTAGGAATCCCTTGACCGATTTTGGTGGGATACATGGTAAAGCCTGAAGGTGGTGTCTCAACAAGGGCCTAGTGATCCGGTGTGGATTGCGGTAAATCCTAGAGACAAGGATATGAAAAATTACTCAAAAGGATAATGATGAGATCTAGAGGCATTGGAAGCTTGGTTCGATCACGATATGGGGAGGGTGGAGGTGGTTTAACCTCTTGATTCCCCCTTCTTCTTCTTTTTTAATTGGTTTATCCATGAGATCCCACATTCATGACTGGAATATGGAACAGGGGTGATTGGATGAAAGAAAGATTTGGTTCAACCATGTCTATGGTCGGGTGGTACGTGGAAGTCCTGAACTTGGTTGCCTCTTGCCTATGTTTAATGAAATCTAAGTTCTCTTACTTTATACTTGAATTTATGTGGTTTTAATGGTTGTTATCTTATGGTTATTTATGTCGTTATATGATATTTATAACCATGGTTATATGACTGGTTCTAGTTATGGTTCATTTCATGTTTTTATTTGTAATTGAAAGAATAATGGATACAAGACCTAATTAATGTTAATAAAACTAATGGGAGAGGGCGGTGATCCTTCTTGATAAGTTTCATATGAATTTCTAGTCCCTTATGATTAATCTTGTATTCATGACTTGTAGATTGCATTGTTTCCAAGTATTTTACAAAATTTTAGTCCCGGTTGGGGATGGTAAGGCCTAGTCCTGGTGTAAATTTTTTGTTTACAAGCATTTTCCTTGCGTAATTTATGATTTATGAAAGTTATAGGGATTTCTAGGCAGAGGTCTAGCCCCAACCCTAGAATCTATCCTTAAAATATGTAGTCACTGGCACAACACTAAGTAAAATAGTCCATAGTCGCAGGCCTGTGGGAGCGACTAGGGATTTCCAGTCGCACTGATGCCTTGGCAAGGGAGCGTATAGGGAAAAGTAAGGTTGGCTCAAGGGATGGACACCTGGAGGGGTTGTGTTACTCTTGGAGGGTCCTGTGGCACCTGAGGGAAGTCAATAAGGTTTGTTTGCCAACTCTATTTCCTTAAGGTCACCTAGGCGGTTGAGTCTGGTCATAAATTTCACTCATCTCTTGGTTACCCTGGGTAAGCTGATGAAAGTGGGTAGATGTGAGGGGAGGTGTACGTTACAGGTGGTATCAAAGCATGGTTCAAACACTTGGACCGGATGGGATGATGCATGTTGTTATTAATGCATTGCCATGGTTAAGGTTTTGATGCCTGAGATCACTCCATGAAGTTTATGTCATTTTGATGTTATTTGTATGTTATGATATTTCTGTGTTGGTTGAGATAGAGCAGGGGATGCATATCATTAGAACGAGGTTGCAACGCTAGACTTTGGGGTAAGAGCAGATCGCCATACATGTATTGTATGTTTGGCATGAAGGTATGCTGGTTAATGATTGTTATGAGAATTAGGGTTATTTACATGCCTGTCATTCTATTGTTGTTAGGGTTACATGTCTGATAGATGTTAGTTAATCAATGTGATCATATGTACCCGTGTCGATTAATTATGAAGAATAGTAACTTGTTATTATATGCATTGTGGTCGTATGCATGATGGTTATGGTAATTGTACTGAGGATCTTGATGTTATATGTATCATTCTAATTTGGATTGGCCTATGTGTATGGCTAGGGTTATGACATTCAGGTATGAGTTGATATGCCTGTGATATTGTGTCATAATAATCTAGACTGACCGTGTATATGTGATTGATATGCATGAATCACAATTGTTTATGAGTTTATGATGTGAACATGTTAGCTAGTTACTGTTAGGGATATCATGACCTTAATTATGGTTGGGTTGATATGTTGTGAAGTTATATTATGCTAATCTAGATTTATTGTGTAGATAAGATAGCCTCCCCTAAGATACATTGAGGTACGAGTTTGATTATGTCATCTATTTGGTGTTTGAGTGTTTGATTATGTCACCTATTTGGTATGAGTTTACTTGTGTCATCTTCTCGATGCTTGAATGTTTGATTATGTCATTTAATTGGTGTTTGAGTGTTTGGTGTCTATTATGTCATCTTTCTTTGTTTGAATGTTTGAGTAGTTGCATGATATGAGTTTGTATCTATAAGATTGCATGGAGGAATGATCTTGTTTGAGATGGTGGCGCTAACACATATGTGATGAGAACAATTGATATGTACTTGAGTGTAAGTAGGTGATATTTGTAGTATTATTTATTATGACTGATGAATGTGAGTTGATGATTTATTATGACATGGTTGTTAGACTTGGTAAAGGTTGATTTCAAATTAATAGATATGATGTCTTGATATTTGGAACATGTGGTTGACATGTGTGTTCAGTTACAAGGCAAGATAACTGGTATGTTGTTACATTTATCTATACACTGACAGTTATGTGTTTATGGCATTATGATATAGGGAATTGCATGGTAAAGAGAGTGCCATGAAATATTGAAGAAGGCTTAGGTTGAGCTTTCCTTTGGAAGTGTTGGGAAGCCATGGGAATTGAGTCATGGTGTTTGTTGCTAGTCTTCTCATTTTTGTATCTTGTGATTTGTTGTGTTTGATTGTGGCTTGTTTATGTCTAGTGTATGGCCATACCACTTTGTTTTTGGTGTTGTATTTCTATTTGTTTTTATGGGTTTCTTCTTCGTTTTTATGTTTTGAGAGTCTTGGGGATTGGTTGTAGAAAGAGGAAAGTTAGTGGAGACGAGGAAGAGCTGGATGAAGCACAACAAGTAATATAAGACCTGGATGAAGCTCAACACATGAGTAAAAGGCGTTTGAAGGCAAGAATATGACATGCAGTTGGATTGGTTGAGTCCATTAGTGTAAATGGACAGTGTCAGGACAATCATGAGAAAGGTAACAAGATAGGTAGAGTAAATGGAATTAAGGGGTGAGATGCCTTGGTTATGTTGGGAACTATTGTTCTCAATGTTGTGCATGCGTTGCACACATAAAGGGAGTTCTCTTAACCTATACCTTACGATATCTAGTAATTGTATTGTGACTATGATTATGATTGATGTTTATATATGCATATATGTATGTATGTGTGTATGCATGTATGTCGTTGAATGACAGGTTCATTAGGATTGTTTTGTGCTAGCATTTTTTGTACTAGGATATACGCGCGCGCGCGCGCGTGTGTGTGTGTGTGTGTGTTTGTTTGACATGGTTGTCAAGGATCATTCTTGTGGAGGAATGATTGTTTATGTAGGTGAATGGCATGAAGAGGTTCCCGGTCTTATGAGGAATCAAGTGGGAAGAGTAGCCATAACATATCTATGAGGTCAGTATCATGTGGATGTGAATTGATGTTATGTGATTATATTGTCTATGTTTATGTTATGGGCAGGTAATGCTGAGGGATACATCAACAAAATGAAAGTAGTATGATTCGTGGCATGCTGGAACAAGCATGGATAAGACACTGGAAGAAAGTTTGCTTGGTAAGGACAATGTGATCTTAGCATATGCAGTATTTTGTACCTATGATGTTGTATGCATGTGTGCATATATGATGTTGTATGCATGTTGCATATATGATGTTGTGTGCATGTTGCATATATAGTGTTGTGTGCATGATTTCATGTGTTGTGTTGGGTACCGATGGTGCTAAGTACAGATGGTGTTATGTACATGTTGTGAATGTAGTGCTATGTACATTTGGTGCAGTGTACATGTTGTATATGTGGTGCTATGTACATATGGTGCAATGTACAAATTGTATATGCGGTGTTGTGTACATATGGTGTGGTGTGAATGACTGTACATGTGGTGTTATGTGCATGGTTGTACATGTGGTGTTGCATGCATGTGGTGTTATGTACACATCGTACAAATGGTGTTGTGTACATGTTGTGAAGGTGGTGCAGTGTACATGTGGTGTTGTGCAGGTGGTGTAGTGTATATGTGGTATTGTACATTGAGTGCAGGTGTATGTGTTGTGTTGTACATCAGGTGCATGTGTATGTGTTACGTTGTAAACCAAGTGTAGGTGTATGTGTTGCGTTATATATTGTGTATGTGTATATGTTGTACAATATAATGGGATAGGAATGTATGGGAATGTTTGTGCTCTTGTTGTTTCTATTAAGGGTTGAGGTGGTTTAGTCTCATGATACACTTGTTGCTGATATCGAGGGAGGAGGTAGTTTAGTATATAGATTCCTTATTGCTTAAAGAGAAGGCGTTGGGTCCTTGCCAGGTTTGGAAACTGATTTAGTGTGTGTACATAAAGGATAAAGAACGAAGTCAAAAGCAAAGAATCATGGAAATATAAGGATCAATATTTTACTTCAGTTTTTAATTATGCATGTGATCTATGATTCTGATTATGATGGTTGCGTTTGAGCTAACCAGATGAGATATGTTTATATGTTTCTACATGATGATTTGGTCAAGGATCTGGTTTGACTTGTTGTGACAAGAAGTAAACAAAATTGCAAGCATACCATATTAATGGGACATCAATGAGGTGTGATTTGAATTTATTTCAATTCCTTTTGAGTCTAATGGAAATTATGTGTTTGGTATAGGAAAGCATGAAAGTGCCCAGTTTGGAGTGGTTGAAACTGACTGTAAGGATTAGAAACGACAAAAATAATTGAAAAAGGCAGAAATATACTGGTAAAGAATTCAAGAACAAGGCCATTGTGGGACACTGGTACCCAATAGTATCCATTGATTTACATGAGCATGCTATGACTAATATGATGGTTTTGAGGCAGATATATGCATTGGTTTTTGGAACTTCCAATGTGAGGAATCCTTGCCAAGGGATGGATCTCCCGGGATAAGGGATGACGGGGGAACTTGGAAGTTGAGTGACTGCATGGAAGGGGGTGACCAGATTACCCGAGGGAATGTGTAGCAGAGAAGGGAAGGCCGAGGAATTTATTTGTTTTGGTCATTAGAATTTCCATATGGAATCAGATGCACATTGGGAGTGTGCCCTAAATCAATGAGCCAATAACTGTTCACTGAGAGGAAAATAACGCATGATTATAGCGCTGGACATTGGATGTAGGTTTTGAATTTTGTAGTGGATTCTAGACTTCCTGGGAAGGAGGTGAATCTTGGTACTAATTTTGAGGGTGGAGGTTTGAGCCTCTGGACTCCCTTATTACGGATGCAAGCCTGTATCCTTTTTTTTGTTGGTTGAGAAAATGTGCATATGTGTATATTATTGTAAAAACTGTATCAAGTTGGATTTATAAAGCTTCATAGACAATATGGTTGTTTTCTTGTTGAAGAAAATGTGCATAAGTATATGTGGTTGTTATTGTAAATTCCGTAATGAGTTGTGTTAAAAATCTCCAATACACGATATGATTGTCATGTTTTCAGTAAGTTGTTCATTGTAAATACTGCAATGATCTAAGTTATAAAGCTCCATGGGCAATACGTTTTCTTTTCAACATTTTTGATGAAGTATAGGTGTCGTTTAACACCGAGGATGGTGTTACACAAGGGGTAGGGTTTTGTAACAGACCCAGGGTTAAAAGATCATGTAATAAAAGTTAATAAAGGCAAAAATAAGACCACTGGAAAGGGACACTTATTCCAAGCTGAATGTTGGGAAAAACAATACAATGGGAGTTCATTTCAGCTATTTATGGCTAAGGGAAAATTGGAAAATGAATTGAAAAGGTAGAGACATTAATTGGAATTTTATTTATGAAAATTAGGAGAAAAGCAAGGTGAAAGGTCACAGGTTGCATTCGAGGAGGAAATTGAAGGAAAATAATGGAAAACTGAACAAATTAGTGGCATCAATGATAAAAACGATGTTGAGGATCGATTCAAAACTTTTTGGAATTTATTTTTCAGAATTAGTGAGACAGGAGAAGAGCACCAAGAGGAGAAAGAGATCAAGCAAGCAAAGGAACGACAAGGAAATGAAAGGAAAGCAAAGATCAATCAAGGAAGAGCAGGATCAAGCAACTTCAGTAGGAATACTTGCAGGTAATGGATTACATGTATGGATTTCTAGTTGGTTTTGACATGCATGGTATGTGCATGTTAGTATTTAGTTATTTTTCTGTCAGTGGCATGGTTTTGATGGGTTTTGACAATGTTTTTTCGACCTTGCCTTTCCTTTTTCCGGATAGCCATGGTGTGATGGGATTATTCTTGGTTTTGAGTTTTGGAATTGTAGGATAGTTTCAGAATTTGGGGCGGAGGTGGTCTCAAGAAAATTCCCAAACGCCTAGGAATCCCTTGACCAATTTTGGCAGGATAAGGCCTAAAGATGTGGTTTGGATTGCCTATAGACAAGGAGATGAAAAATTCCTGAAGGATAGTGATGAGATCCAGAGGAATTCCAAGCTTGGTTCGATTTTGTCGTCTCGGTGTCAGTTTAGGTGAGATTATGATATGGTAAGGGTGGAGGTGGTTTAACCTCTGTATTCACTTGCTTGTTTTTGGATTGGTTTATCCATGATATGCCACGTTCATGCTTGGAATATGGCACATGGGTTAATGGTTGAAAGAAATATTTAGTTCAGCCATGTCTATGGTCGAGTGGTAAGTGGAAGTCCCAAACTTGGTTGGCTCTTGCCTATGTTTAATGAAAGATAAGTTCTCTTAATTTTTACTTGTATTTATGTGGCTTTAATGGCTGTTATCTTACGATTATTTATGTGGTTATATACTGGTTATAAACATGGTTATATGACTGGTTCTAGTCATGGTTCATTTCATGTTTTTATTTTTAGCTAAAAGACAAATGGATTCAAGACCTAATTAATGTTAAGACAACTAATGGGAGAAGGTGGTTATCCTTGTTGATAATTTTCATATGAACTTTCAGTCCCTTATTATCAGGCTTGCATTTATGACCTGTAGATTGCATTGTTTCCAAGTGTTTGACAGAATGTCAGTCCCGGCTGGGGATGGTCAGGCCTAGTCCTGGTGTTATTTTTTTGTTTAAAAATATTGTCCTTTTGTAATTTATGATTTCTGAAAGTTACAGGGATTTATGGCAGAATTTTGGTCCCAGCCCTGGAATCTAGCCATAAAATTCATAGTCGCAGGCACAACACTGAGTAAAATAGTCCACAGTCACACTGATGTAGGCCTGTGGGAGAAACTGGGGGTTTCCAGTCGCACTGATTCATTGGAAAGGGAGCCATTGGGGGTAAAACTTAGGGAAAAGCTAGGTTGGCTTAGGGGATGGACACCTGGAGGGGTTGGGTTACTCCTAGAGGGTCTGTGGTACCTGAGGGGAGTCAGTAAGGTTTGTTTGTCGACTTCATTTCCTTAAGGTCACATAGGAGGCTGATTCTAATCATAACTTCCCCTCATCTCATGTTTACCCTTGGTAAGCCGGTGAAAATGGGTAGATGTGAGGGGAGGTGTACGTCAAACCATCAAATGGGTGATTGGAAATAAAGGGTGGTTGGAGCCTGTTGTATGTTGGTGCATACAAAATCTAGTGTAAACTAAAGTCATTGATTGCATTTACATTAAAATTAAGAGAAGTTGTCTCTCATATGGGTTTCCACATAAACATCCAATGTCTAACTATTTATGTGATTGATGCATTTTTGTATATTTTTTATTGTAAGCTTGGTAGTTCCTCCTTTTTCATTCATTTAAAGGAATTATGTTACAGTCATAATTTTCATGGCTTTACCTCAACCTGCCCATCCGGGAAACTAGGTTTGTTGGCCATCTATACGAGTTGAACACCATCCAAAATCTTGAAGGTATGAGTCTATCATACTTAGCCATTACGACTCTATTCTCTAAAATTTCTGAAAACTCGACAGTAACACTAATTATATAGACTCCTCCTATTGACATATACATGATTATAATAAAAATTTGACAAAACTACAAAATCAACTATACTAACAACATCTATCATAACTAGCCTTCATAAGACTCTACTGGAGTTAGGTCCTTAGCATTGGATCCCATAATTTATGAGTGAGGTGAGCATCTAAGTTTTTTTTCCATACGCCCCAGTCTCACATTTTTCCGCTGAATTTTAAATTAGACCAATTGGAAATTCTTTCGGATTTCCTGAAGGCCCGTGTCTATTTTGAAAATTTTGTCCGAGTGTACAATCGCCTTTGCCACGGTGCATCGCATCATCCAATATAAATGGATCGTCTGTTGATATCGTGAGAGCATGCCTCTGGTATTTTTGAGGTCTGGGATCAGTTGGATCCAATTCCCCTCCTGTATACTTTGTTATGCTTGTTGTCCAAGCTCTTCCTTCTATCCTGAAATCAACTGGAGGACCTGGGCAGGGGTTTCAGAAACATATGCTTAGGCCACTACTTTGATATGGTGGCTGTGTAATTTTCTTCTAGCCCATTGAGGACTGCGTGAGGTTGAGCCTCCTCGCTTCTCCCGAGGGTTTTCCTTGCATTTGCGTCCATTGCCTCCCATATCTCGATCCTTCTTCATATGTTCCATCTCCTTTATGCTACATTGTGCTCTTGAACCTCCTGTGGGTGAGAAATTCCTCCACCCGTTAGACCATGGAACAGTGCCATAACAAATGGAATCGCAACAAATTCTGTTAAATTTAAAATTTTGAAAAACATAAAGACGGGCTATAGTCATTCCTATCATCCCAGGTGGATACAATGTGTGAACCCCGCCCAGATAAATCGCCCCACAGCCAGAGTAGGTTGCGTATTTCATAAGCCATTGGATCCAGGCTGACTCCCCTTCAACTTACATATACCAGTAAACCTAACTCGACACCCAGTAGAACTAGCTCAACACCCACATCCGTGTACATAAATAAACTAACAAATCATTCCATACACCTGGTGAAAACGTCCCAATGTAAACAATGAAACATTCCCAATACATGCATTGGTGTGGACCTTCCCAATGCACACTGTGGGAACTTATTATATGTATCAGACCCATTCTCGACAATAGAATAGCAAATGTAAGAGACAACTATTTCTCAACAGCAAGGCTAGTCCAATTGCCACTAAACCCATACATTTCTCTAAGTTTAAATTCTAACCATCTACTAGAGAAAGGATAGATTTCATGTGTTTTGTTTCTATTTTCCACCAATTCCATTCTACACAAGTAAGGAGGAAACCAGACATACCCTGGAGCTGACACCTAAGAATTCTCTTTGCTGTGTATTCCCCACTAGAGGCTCGCTTCCACTTTTGTCGCTCGGGAGGCTCGCGCTCCCTTCTTACCTGCTTCAACCTGCACAATACCCTCCCCGCTATAATGCCACCAGTATATCAGGATGCTTCCCAACTGTCATCTTAAGTGATGGCTCACTCGAAAACCCACCCCATCCTCTCCTTCATTTCTCTTCCTGACACCACTTTGTCTAGGCCTGCTGTTTCGGCACCATGGCCTCCCCTTCGCGTGATTACTTGTCATTTCAATTGCCGTGAGCCCAAGTTGGGCAGGTGATCTGCACACACCCCAATCGAGGGTCTTGGTTATTTTTTTCTGCATGGTCTTGTTCCCTCTGCCTGTCTTGGATCAGTATGCATGCCAGTGGTTCCAAACTATCTCGCATATTTTCAGTATACGAGGCATCCAAACTTTTCCCCATGTGGCTACATCCCCAATTTTCTAGGAAATATGTTGCTCTATTTCCATTCTGGCGCACATGGGAGGGGACAATGTACTCGAAATTCGGTAGGAGTTTGCTTATGGTGACCCATTCTCCAAATTAGGCTCAAATTCTCCCATTTCGTGCCCCGATTCATTTATTTTTATTACTTTAATAACTAGCATAGAGTCTCCTTCCACAACTATCTTTCTTATGCCTTTCGTGTTAGCAATTACTAACCCTTGCTTTACTGCATGTAGTTCAACTTCATGTGTGCTAGCATATACACAGTATGATGCATACACATGCTTCGCCTAGCCTTTACAATCTCTGAAAATACATCTACAATTTGTGTCTCCCAGGTTTCCTTTGGATGCCCCATAAAAATTAATCTTGAGGAAACCCTGAGGGGGAGAGTAGAGCTCATCAGGGGATATTTGGGTGCTAATTCGTAGCTTCCAAGAAATAGGGTCCAACATTTGGGGGTTTAAGTTTAGAGCCCTCAGAATGCAGTTCTCATGGGGAGGTCCATTCTAGTTGTATGAGTTCCACTTCTTTGCTAATACTGTTTCTTAGATGCTTTGCATAATACACTTCCATACTTCTAATTGAGGGAGGCTTGTGTTCATGAAAATCCTTGTGTTCCTTTCTTTCCATATCGTCCACATGAGGAAGCCCGGGGCAAGGCTCAAGGCCCTATTCAAAATTGGGCTCAAGAATATCTCTCCTCTCCATATTTCTATAATGTTTTGAATGTTAGTAATATCCCAACTTAATTCACCAAATAACATTCTCATATTATACCACATTTGGTTTGCGAAGGGGCATCTGTTAAGGAGGTGTTCTGATGTTCCCCTTTTATGAAGCTGATCCCATGTTAGTATTCTTTTACGACATAACAACCATATAAAATGTGCAACCTTAGGCCATAGTTGTCCCTGCCATATCTTCTTCCATATTTGGGCTTCTTGTCCCTGAGCTTCCCCACTGACTAAGCGATATGCTTCCTTTATAGTGAATGTCCCTTTAGTGGAATAACCCCATCTTAAAATATCCCTACCTTCCAACTTAGTTATCTTCTGGGATTGTAGTTCCCATGCGAGTGTTATCCATTGCTTTGTCTCTGGTGGGCTTGGTCAATCGTGTTTCTCCTTCCATTTCCTCCATGTACTCTTTGCCGTCATTTTCCAAGAATATCCCATAGTTGTTCGATG
>JAXQQM020092346.1:0-10163 GCA_034641835.2 Pinus albicaulis | reverse complement strand
ATAAGTTCTGCTCATCGGATTAAGACATATTTTATATGGATTTTACACCTCTCAGAAAGAGGAATCCAACAAAAATATTAGCCTCTTAATCTGAGCATCTTAATATGGAGTTTGGACCTAGTTGTCCAAATTTAACAAAGTCTGGCTGGCATCCAACCTCCACAGAGCAGGGGCATGCTACTTAAGAAGGACTCACACAACCATACATGTTCATGAAAAACTAAATTGAGTAGATCGAGGAAGTTACCCGTAGGTCCTACGGTTGAAGCAGATCCCGCGGGGTCCAAACCCCCAGCAACCGTCCTTCCTTCTTAACCTGAAAGATAAGAAGAAACAAGCACGAAGAACTGGTTGTACAGCATATATCTACTCTAAATGTTAGTGAAATCCATATAAAACATTAGATAAACCATAATGAATGCTTAAATAACAATATTCTCATATATGCAAGCAGACACTAACACGTATATTTTGGGAACAAGATGGTACTTCTGTATTATAAATAGCATGTACAGAAATAACAAGTGGAGAGATCACCTGAATCCTTCCACGATCTTCGAGCAGACCATCGTCCGGATCCGTCCCACCCTTACCTCGCTAAGATTCCTTCCAAACTAGTGCATACGAGATGACATATAGGAAGATGAGCATCTCTAGGAAACAAAGGTTTCCTATAATGAACTGGGAAGTGCAGGAGGCACGGGAATTCAGACTTGGATAGGGAATACCAACAGAGTATAATATCAATAAATTCTCTCTCCCCCTTAGGCCATACACATGAGGTGCTTTTATACTCCCTCAAAGTAGTTTCAACAGTTGGAAACAGTTGGCCACGTGCTGGGGTGGTTGAACTACCTGAGTAACCATCAACCCAGCCCGAAAATAGGGAATTTTTATATATTTTTTCATAATTTTAATGGCATACACGGAAAAGTGCATGTGGACTCGCGTATACACGTGGAAAAAGCTGGGCATAACCGCATATGGGGATTTTTACACTGTTTTTAAGTGAATTTGTCCAAGTCTGTAGGAATGGGTGCCCAAAGCCATAAAAGCAATCATAAATCATATGAAGGTGAGAAATGATGCTATAACAGAGGCCTATATTTTCTTCACTTTCCATTATTTTCCTTCATTTTCCTCCTCACTTGAAACCCACTTTTCATCTCCCTTTTCTCCAAATTTCCATTATTTTCATAAATAAATGTGCCAAAAACACCTTTTTCCTTTCCAAATCCTTTTCCATTGCCTTATCCAATTTCCTTAGCCATAATAAACCGATGTGAACACGTGTAAGTATGTTTTTCCCACCATTCAACGTGGAATACGTGTCCCATAAAATTTGTTCATATATATATTTGTATATATTTGTGTGTGTGTGTGTGTGTGTATATATATATATATATATTACACACAAGTGGATGCAAGAATCTTTTTTTTTTTTTTTTAGCTCATGAATAATTAATTTTTCATCCTAACAAGACATTGAATTTTAAAATAGACTTCACTCTAATAGAGTAATCACATGATTGAAAAAATAACATGGTATGTTATTTATATGGTATAAAATTTCATAGAAAAACGAGGATATCAAAGAGCTTTAGGACTCCCACAATCATCGATAATAGTTGATAAATTTGACCTTGTTTTCCTTGTTCTAGGATACCAGTGCTTTGCTCTTTGGGGAGGAAAAAAACCAAATTCTATTTTAGTTACAAAACCCTCGCATATCATCAAGAACATGTCTAGTTTACGTAATTTAGATTTCATATAATATGAGTATAATTTTCAAAAATTCCAACACTAACCCTTTTCACTAGTCACTAAGTGGGCTCCTCACAAGCCAATTCTTGTATACAATATATACAAAACAAAAAATTGGTATATTTTCAAAAAATATGGTGGTTGTAACTAGTATTTCCTGGAACAAGTTTTCCAACAAGCCCTCATTTTCCCAATTCCAAGTTCATATTCCTAATCTACCAAGTGTGTAGGTTGCACTGTATATTTGGGAAACAAATTTCATAGACATTACATCATTAATCATGATTTACTCTTAATTAAAATTATATAGAAATGTAGTGACGATATGAGGTTGTTTTATAATTTTCCAATGATATCTCATATGTATAGCCTTGATCCTTGGCCATTGAAAACATACTCTCGCAAGATTAGGACTATATATAGGATATTAATTCGATTATAAAGGTTAATAGTTTAAAAAAGTTGTTGCTAGGAATTGGAATACATTTAGAGTTTCAAATGGTATATTACATCAAGACCTGTCTAATGACATATTTCTTTCCCCATTTGAATATTAAATGGCTCACTTAGATTTGTCGGAAAACTCTAAATTGGTTTTGAGGTGTGGGAAGCATTGTACCTAACACGGTTTCTAGGTAGATGAGTAAGTAGGTAGAAATATTAAATTAAATTTCTGAAACATATTCTAAAAAATTATTCATACCTAATTGATGCTACTTCAATAACTAGGTGGTCCTATAAGGGATTTTTCTTATAACATAAAGCACACTGCTTCAATATTTTTTAACTTTCCTAACTCGTAATGGATGCACTGATTATTTTTGTAATGGAATTGCACCATTTGAATTCCCAATAGAGATACAACAAACTAAACTAAATACAACAAGAATATGAATTTGAGTCCCTCTTCTATGCAACTACACATTTTGTGGTGTGCCAAAATAATCTATAACCAAAACAAGGAAGAGCCATTAAAAAGTAGGTATATCCTTAAATATTATTTCTTATATAACTAAAACTAAATGCACCTAATTAAGATTTCCAAAATTGAGAAAAAGAGTATAATAGTGAAATGTCTCCACTTCATAACTAACAACTATTTTGTCCTTGAATTGTATACTAAGTAGTTGGATTTGTAATGGGCTATCCTCTTCGAGATAGATGTGTACATAATTTCTCTTATATTTCCCTTAAAATCTCCCACCACTATCAACACATGAATCCTTTTGGGTTTGAGGAGTAAGAGTTATTTGTACAGGGATAATGCCTTGGCTTCATTTTTTGGGGGAGCCTGAATCCCAAAAACATATTTTACTACTTGGTTTCCTTAGGTTCAATAAAAAATACCTCTACACTTGTGGCATTTGAATTGTAATTGTAATATTAATTATAATAATAATATTCAATTGGGTGTAGCTTAAGCGGTTGTGAGTAAAAAAAATTACCTCTCTTTGCAAGTTCAAATCTCACTTTGTGACATGTTTTCTATTTTTGTGTTGATTTTTAATGATCTATATATAATTTATTTATGATTTTTTGACATATCCTTTGCACCTAAAGAATATAAGGCTTACCCCAAGTATCATCCTTAAAATAATGTAAAGTGTGTAGGCAATTTCCTTTGAGATATATTACTTGGAAAAAAATTATAATAATAATAAAATTTAAATATTAAAAATAAGAATAATAATAGTTTATAATGTTTATATTCATAAAAATATCAATACTCTTTTTTATGATATGGAGTTGACACTTTTTCTTAGCATCATTTTAACAATGTAGAATGTTGTCATCATTATGCCTTGGTGACATAGTTTCGACATTGATACAATGAAAAATGATGTGCACTTTAATTTAGTGTCATTATAGTTAATACATACACAACACAAGGTTCAAAATAATTTTAAAAAAAAGCAAAATCATGTAATTTCCCAAGTTGGGAACAGTTACACTATTGGGAATAATTTGAGTTATTACCAATGTGGAGCCTCAGCAAATCATGAGCATGGAAATGTAGAGCATATCATTATATTTAAAATAACATCACACCAATAGATGAAACAACCTCAGCAAGAGATTGGCATATATTCTCCTTCCCGAGTGGGGGAAATGCAGCAATACAGGGCATAAAACAGTGGTCTTCAAAAAATAACGCTATGCAAGTGATAAATGGGACTTGGATCCCTTAAAGACATGGTAAGTAACTCACATGCAGAATTAGAGGTGAAAGAAATCACTCTAGCTCATATAAACAGATCTCCCAAGTCTATGCAGCTAAAATAAGCCCAAAACCCCATAGTCTAGCTCATGCAACAACTACTGAAGCAAGGAATGCGTTATTATAATGAGGTTTTCTACAAAAAATGAAGAGATAATTCTGTTATGCAACTTATATTAATCAAACAATAGATAAATGGAGGTTTACACTCGTATACAACAAAAATAAGACACCCGACAAAGGTTTCCAGCAATATGCATGAATAACAAACAATACTGCAGAAAATAATGCAGTTACTGCATCTCTGTATTATACATAGCTGAATATGACATGAGATAACAGAATAATACAAAGAAATGGCCCTAGGCCTCTTATTAGCACTCCCGAAGGGAAATAAGCACCTCCTCCTCAAAGATTAGCATAAAATGAAAGGGTGCAACCCTGCTGCTGCTACCCCTGCATGAAAGACGCAGTTTTCTGAAGGAGACTATGATGTGGCTGAGTATGGATGAATGGCCCCAATCCAAATGCTGAAATGAAGCTCAAATCACTCTCCTTTGATCCCTTAAGCAAGCTGATCTAAAGAGAGGATGGAATTCGTGCACAGGAATTCCTTGCACTATGCAGTGCAGCAACTCTGGCTAAACAGCTGAAGCTTGCAATTAGTCACAAGACTAAGAAATCTGAATACATGAATGAATTGATTTTGATGCTATGCCTTCCTTTTATCTTTGGTGAGCCTCCTCACCCCAGATTCCACACAATGTTGAGGTGACTTCTTCATGAAGCTTCCTCTTTCAAAACTACGTTGCCCTAGCTAGCTTCTCTCCTCTTTGTGACAGCGTTGTTGACTTGGTCAACTATAACCAATCCACCTGCAATGCCTCTGTTCACACCAAGTAATCTTCAATCCAGTTCTCATATGTGTGTCTAGGCTGATCCTTGTTCACATTGAGCTAGTTTACTTAAGTGTTTCCTCCTCCTCAAGAATGGATGTTGACTTAGTCAGACTTGACTATGTCTCCATGTAATTTGTCCTTGTTCACACCTAGAAATGTAAAACCAGCTCCTAAGGTGATCTCCTTCCTTAATAAGGTGGAATTTATTCATAATTTTATTGTTCATGGGCCTCCTTACCCATTTATTCCTCTCCTAGGTGAAAGTAGCAAAATCTAATATTCCAAATTGCTGTGTGCAAATTTTTGAATATTATAGTCCTCCCCTCCCAAATGTTGCTTGTCCTCAAGAAACTACAAGGATAAGACTGAAGATCATCCTCTTCTCCCCTGTATCAAACTCATAAGATAAAATCCTCCAAGGATCAAGGTGCTGCATCATCAATATATCTCTAAGTTGCCCCTCCCAAGTGTGTAAGCTATCTAAATAGCTGACATTATGTGACAGTAGAACATCGATGGAAGCAACAATGGCCTATTTGAAGATCCTCTTGAAGCATGAGAGTTGATATAGATTGGGACCCATCATCCCCCTTTGAATCTCTTCCCCCCAAGCTATCAACCAAACAAAATTAGTCACCTTCCAAATTGGCAACTCATGCAAATCATCCTCCACCTGAAGCTCCAACAAAGTAGGTGGCCTAAAATTCTGGTCATGGTAGACATAGTAGCCTACCCCACACTGTCTTCCTCTCCACTTAAGACAAGTGTAGAGGATTTTCTGATCTTTGGTTGCAATAGTGTTGCCCTCAAATGGCAAGAACGAAGCTAGACCTCCAAAGGTCCCTCCCCCAGCACTGTGAATCAAGCTGGCCCAAACCATCTCATATATGATGGAAAAGAACTCACCATCATATGGCATCCCATCCATATCATGGTCCTCCTCATAAAGAAACAAATATTTTGTTGTAGAGGCCATGTCCCTTCCCATGCTCCCCTTAGATCATGTAATGCAGAAAGTGTGGGGATGTCCTCCCCCGAGAACACATCCACTCCATGTGTCCCTCCTCAAATCATTCTCCTCATATAGGTAAGAATAAGATCAAAAAGTAGGATCATGATCAACATGATATTGAGAGAAAAACTGAAGGCTTCATATGGTGCTGGAAGGTGCCAACAGTGTCCCAAGTGGTCACAGCGCAATCTTCCCCACTACAGCTTCAGACAATGGCATGGCAAGTTGTCTCTTAACAAATGGCTAACCGTATAAGTTATCAAACCTACTAGTAAATAGTAGATGGTTGGATATGTCAGCTGAGTATACAAGAAGTAGCCACATACTTGCCCCAAATCATACAGTAGATGGTTGTCTCCATCATAATAGCTGGCCAAACATAGTCCATGGAGCCTAAAGAGAAAGTTTCCCCTTTGGAGAGAAATGCACTGTAGGGAAATGGTAAGAGTATACAAATATTGTGTTGAATAATAAATAAGTGCAAAAACAGAATTCTTACCATGTGATGGAAGCAGGATGGTGACAAGATCCATAGATAAATCCTCCATAGTGGCATGACATACCCATATGAAGAGGAATGAATCACATGCTGTATGAAAATCCTCCTTCTCATGTTTGCAAATCCAAGTCAAAGAGGAAACACCACAATAACCCATGAGTCTATCCACCACTCTACCAATCTCATCTCTACTATACCCACCATGTGCATCAAATATGAAGTGATCCTGGGAACACTCCATCAAAAATTTGTTGCTCCATAGTGACAGTGTTGTTGGCCTATGCAAATAGGCTCCTGCAAACTCATAAATCCATTCTATGACATGTCAAATTTCAAAGACTCCTCAGATAATGTTGCCATCTCCTCCCATTGCAACTTCATGCAAAATGTGAGAGCAAATCTGCCCTTGCTCTCCCTCAATCCTCCATAGCAACAAATATCTTTGTTGCCTCATCATACCTCATCATACAGCTTATGCAGTGAAAAAAAAAAATACCATATCATCATAATGCATCCACAATCCTTGCTGCCCCATGATGCAAGTAATCTTCCAAGTGTTCTCCTCCCTCATACCCTTGGAAGAAGGATATGCCTCATGATGTCCAAACTCTCTCAAGAGTAACCAACACAGTTTTTCCTCTTGTTGCCTAGTATCATAGATTTTCAAGTAGCTCTCCATCTTCTTACTCTCTATCCACATCCACTTATCCACCGATGGATGCCTCCTACCATTCTCCATCTTGGTACCCCTCCAAAGAAGATCACCATCCTCCCATATCAATTTTTTCTCCTTGCATTCCATGGGATGCTGAAATGGAACTCCTTGGAGACCTTCTAGAGAAGATCTTTCACTGATGATTATCTTGAATCCATAGGGATCCAAAGGAGCTAAAGACAAATCCTCCTTTCTGCTACCTCTTGACATCACTGTAACTCTCCTTCAGGGTGTTTTGGCTATCACATGTGTCAACTCCTGGACGAACATGTGGTTCTGCATGAATTTGTTTGGAGAAAATTTCACTCCATCCTCCCAGAATTCACACTCCAACCACAAGGGTTGTGTGTAACTCATTAGTGATACATGAGGTTTATGGTTCAAATCTCTCTTGAACCCTTCAAGCTTTCACAGCGTAGTGCAATCCTGCTACTCTATCTCAACAATACTATTTGATCCTGGGCCATATGCAAACAAATTTCCAAACTTTCCCATAAAATTTTCTGAAATGTCAAGACATGGAAATCTATTCATACCTTGCTGAGCCTTTGGAATATCTTCTATGGCTGCAATATTTCCTCTCTCCAATGTGTCGGCTGATCCAATTGTTGGTGTAGAAGGTTTCTCTCTCAAGGCTATGGAAGTGCTAGTACTTGCCTCCTCCCATGGTGGTGTGGGTCTACTCTCCTCTGATCTCCCTCCATCAAAGGTTCTGATTAGCTCTTGAGTAAACTTAGAAAAATAAGTCACTCTTGTGTGGCTTAAGTGACTGCACCACCAAGCTTTAGCTTCACCCTCCATGTGCAGCGCTGCAACTTCTACTGCCTCCCTCCCTTCCACTGTATGAAGTAGGAATAATGCCTCAAGCTTTCTTTCCCAAGCTCTTGCTGTAGTTGGCCCATAAAATTTAGAAAATAGGAATCTATTTCCTTTGATCTCTCCTTTGCTGCAAGGTCTTCTCTCTTCTCTCAGTTGAATAAACTGAGGAAAATCTAGGGTCTCTCTGAAAGCCCTAGGTTGGTACTTGTATTATGCCAAATATTGTTGAAAATGCAGCAAGATGATGGAGCTTAGTGAAATGAAGTCGCCTTCACCAAGTGGGCCCGCAGGCAAATTCTGGCGCAAAGTCTATTTTTAGACTATGTCTATTTTTAGACATATGGAGCATGGTTCGGGGATTCCAGTTTGAGATTCTTGGAGCATTGGTCATGTTGGTAAAAATAGATGGGACTCTATTTTTGTGACCTATAGGTCGAAGAGGTCGAAGTCTATTTTTAGACCGCCTCTCCTAAAAATAGGGAAGTCAAATATTATTTACCCTTAATAATATTTGGACTCTAAACAACAGTTTACTCTCTTGGAGCACTTCAGTTCGAGCTACAGAAGTGGCTCATGCATCTGACATAGGAATTACGCTATTCCCAAGGGTTTGATGGCATCATGCATGGTTGACTTCAGTTGGACTTCAGTGGCAGAAGTTTGGTGGAGTTAATGAGACAGATAGTGGAGTTGTGTTCTGTTTATTTTAGTTGAACTAGTTGAGATTAGTTTAACTAGATAATCAATTATTTATGAGTGGAGTGAATTAAATATTATTTAATTCATTAATTAGTAACTCATTATTCAACTCAAGAACACATCAGTTCACTACAGTGCATGATCAGTTCAGTGGAGACCAGTGAAAGAGGTAGATGAAAGGGTGGAGTTAGCTATCAGTGGCGACATCAATTGTGCATGATATTTGCACCACACTTGGAGGAATTGCCCATGATGATTGCGCTGTCAAGCCAAGGATATTCGAACCTTGGATCTCTATATAGACAGGCCTGGATTGCGCAATAGAGGCAAGGCAATTGGCGGTGAGTTTTGAACCAGTAACCTGTTCAAAACTGAGCTAGATTGTGTGTAACTTCATGAGAAAGTACCGAGTACTTGTGAGGAGTATTGTACTGAGTTTGTTACATGATTTCTCCATTATAATATACACAATAGCTGCGGGGTTTTCAGCTATAAGCTTTCCCCATACATACCGTGTTAATGTGTATGATGATTTGATGTGTTATCGCTTGATTTTATTTCCGCATGTTTGATGATCTGAGTGGAAGAGATTATGTGTTGCATATAAATTCGAATTGTATGTGATCAGGATAGTCTCGGTGGATAATTAATCATTATTTAGAAAATTTCTACATGGTATCGGAGCTATTGAAGTTCAGATTGATCATCACAGTGATTACAAACTTATTTCGGTAGACAGAGTCTGCATGCGGGCCAGGTAGCCTCTGGATTCATCTTTCTTCGGAAAGTGAAAGGTCTGGTAAACGCCCCTTGCAGTCGATCTCTGTGCTAGAAATAATTTTTTCTCACGATCTAGAGCGGTTGAGCTTTGAGGTGGAATTCGAAATTTTGCAGCAGTTTTGTTTTCTTGGTGCCGGTGTCGAAAATGTCTTTCAACGGTTTGCGACTCGAATATGCTCTTGAAGGCAGTTCGAATTATGTTGCATGGAAGGATCGCATGGAGGCAGTATTAGAAGATAATGGACTGAAGGAGTTCGTGGATATGGATGTCCAAAAGCCCACCGATCCTGCTGAAGTCGAAGCATGGCAAAAGAAGATGGCGAAATGTCGAAGGATCCTGTTGGAGGGCGTCAAGGATCATATTGTATCCAGCCTGCATGGAAAGGCTACTCCATATTTAATGTGGAAAGCTTTGACGGATCTATTCCAGAGTAAGAGCAACCAAAGGAAGCTGGCGCTCAAAGATAAGCTCGGGAACATCAAGATGGAGAAGGGCGACAGTATCGCCAAATACCTCACGAAGTTCACTCAGTGCAGAGATGAGCTGGGAAGTGTGGGGGTGACTGTCGAAGACGAGGACATGGTCGACCTGGCTCTCCTTGGTCTTCCGAAGGCTTGGCACCCATATCAAGATAGTGTCAATGGTCGGGAGAAGCTGCCGGGATGGGAGCGCCTTTGGGCGGATCTCATGCAGGAGGAGATAAGGAGGACTACTCGAGATGGATCTTCATCAAAGGGAGCTGATGAAGAAAATTGTG
>JAXQQM020060663.1:0-24186 GCA_034641835.2 Pinus albicaulis | reverse complement strand
CATTGATTTTAGTGTAAGCACAAAAATTTATTAACAATGTAGATTGATTTTTGTGTTATAGTAATTTAAGCTATTAATATTGGAGAGCAAGAGAGACAAGGTATCATGTTTACTGCAATAGATTGAGCTAAAGATTTAAATGGTTTACGATTTAATTTTTTTTTTCATATAATCGATATGAAAAGATAACAAAACTAACAAGGGAGAAAATAAGAATAGTAGAAGAAGATAGTTTGAGATTGATTGTAACATGAGTACGTTCTTATTATTCACATTTTCTATCTTTCAACACTATTATTGTCACTTTGCATTTAAAAAAAATATTTCATCATTTTTCATCATTATAGTTATAAACAATAATTATCACCTCAACGAACTGAGGTGACTAAGAAAATTTAAAATTAAAATGACCAAGTTAATCTCAGAAATATTTAGCATATTTAAAATGATTATATTAATATTTGATATATTTACATATTACTGATAAAATTAATCATATCTTTGATAGATTTTCCTTGGCAGCACACCACTGAAACCAGCGTAGATACATCTTATATCTCAAAAATATACAAAAATTTTAATAATCTGAAAAATGTGACGTTGATGCCTCCAACTGGAACCAGCCTAGATCCATCTAACTCTGGATCTATCATGCGCCGAGAGGGATCAAATATCTTGAGGTGCAAACCTTTCCTCAAGTTTTTCACTTAAAAAATAGGTTTGCACCTCGAGATATTTGATCCCTCTCGGCGCATGATAGATCCAGAGTCAAAATAATTTCCTATTATTATATAGCAAAATTACCAACATCGATGTTTCCAATTTGCTCCCTTTTCGACATGAAATCATATGTGGTCCAGCAAATGCTAGACGAAAATAATGTACAAAAATGCAACAGTGAAATTTCTTACAAAATTCATAACCCCCCTAGTTCTAGATCTCAAGCTTGGTTTATATAGATAGTACAGGGAATGCCAGTTCTTCTTTCAAAAGAGATACTCTGTAACTGAAAATAAGATTAAAAATTAATGAGAAGAGATCACCATTAACTAAAACTGGCATATTCGTACTCTTGATGTCTATCTTGGATGTTAAACAGTTGGAAAACTTGACTAAATGCAACAAACCAATATGAATTCATTTTGGTTTTGGTGCAGGTATCTTTCAATTTGCAGCGCACATAATGCTCATTAGATGTTCTTTTGAGGGAAATTCAAGTTCAGAAGTTTGTTTTGAGGGAAAGTCAAGTTCAGAAGTTATTTTTCGTTGAATTATCACAGTGCGCCATCTTAACGACCACTTGGTTATTCGAACTTGGTTGTAGTAGTACCCAGATTCGTGTGATCCTGCAACCAACATCAAAACAGAAACAAGTAATCATAAACTTGTAGCAATTAAATCGTAATGATATAACCTTTGTGGGAATAATTGCTGAAATCCGCTCATGAATTCACACAAAAATTTTGTTAAATAAATCAACGTATAGCATGCTGAAATACAATGCGCGCAGAGAGGATTGAACACAGATATTTCCATATGGACTACGGGAAAATATTGTGAATGATTCAAATGTGTAATCGGAATAATAAATGTCAATTTTCCGTTGGAGTGATTAGTTTGAACGGAAATGTTTGTATTCGATTTTGAAGAATTGACCAATGGTCAAATGTGTGAAGCCTTGTCAAACTGAGTTAAAAACACCATAGTTATAAACAAATAACATTAATGAACAAAACAAATACAATAATACACAAAAATAAGAGGAAAAATAAATTAAAGAAAAGTCAAAACAAACAAAAATATATGGAATCTGAGGTCAAAACACAGTCAGGAGATACACATATATTCATTAAATTGTCAAAAGTGAAAGTTGTCATTACTCCACATTCGAATCCCGCTTAATAAAGGTTTATATTTATTTGTACTTATGAGATTTTTGAGTTATGATTTCATTCTGTTTTTGTTTACTAAATTTAAATAGACCATTCTATAGCAGCCTTTGTTTTAATATATCAATATGAGTTTTTAATTTTGTTTTCTATAGCAGCCTTTGTTTTAATATATCAATATGAGTTGTTAATTGTTGTTCCTGTTTATCTAAAGATGGATTTGGTTTCAATGGAGTGGTTATTGTGGATTCCAATCAATTATCTCGAACTATGCGTTGATGAATTGTTAGTTCTTTTATGTCTATTTTTCTCAAGTTCTTAGGATCTGACTGATAGGTCGAGGACAATGGATTGTGATTTTGTTAAAACAATTTTAATTTCACAATGACATTTGAGAAGATAGTTAGGCTCTCATATAACCCTGTGAGTTTGAATGGTAAATGGAGGAGGGAAAGCATTGAAAAAAAAATGTTGGATAAACATATAGTGACTATGGAAATATATAGAGGGGTTATATCCATAATCTCTTTATATATATATATTTTATTTTGAAATATTTTATTCAATATATCTGACACATTTTATATATGATTTACATTATTTTTACTTACATGTTTTTTTTTATTATTAATATATTTTTAGATACACTTTTTATATTAAGAAATAGTTGTTAGTATTAAAATAGTTTATTTTATGTTATTTCTTTGTTTTATATTATATAAAATTGATATAAAAATATTTTGCTAAAAGTGAAATTGAAATATTTTACTTATATAAATATATGAAATTAAAATATATATTTTAATATTTTAATAAAAATTTATATTTAAAATATTTTTAAAAATTTTAAAATTATAGACATTTATGTAAAAATACCTATATTTTTTATCACTTTAAATTTTAATTTTGATATTGAATTTCTTTATCTTTCTATAAAATTGATATAATATTATTTAATAATATAATTAAACTAGCAATTGCACCATCACCAGAGGTTGCAAAGGAAACGTCGTAAGATTCTTAAAGAGATCCAATAATTGCTAAGCAAGATATCTGTAGTGATTTTGGTCAATTTTAGTAAAGGCAGGAAACAATGACACTAATAGATGCTCTGTTTTAAACTCCATATTACAAGTTCTCCTTGACCTTCGATAATGTGCAAGGAACCCTTTTTCTTTGAGAAATAATGCTTTAAAAGCTTACAACAATTGGGAAAAAGATTTCACGTTGTGAACTGCATATCTATGCCATCAAAATCACCCACCTAGCCTCATAATCACCCACCTAGCCTCATTTTCACGGCTCGAGAGGTTTTGGACCCATGTCTCTGCACTAAAAAAAGCCCAATCATCTCGCTGTCTACTGGTAGGCCACATTCTCATTTTGAGTTTTCAGTTTCCTCAAGCTTACTATATTACTTTTCACATGGATTCCTCCCAAATTCTAGAGGTAATTTATACCAAATTGTTGATGTAATAGTCCTTCCAAGTCCAAAGAAATGGAATACTTTATTGATTTCCAAACAAGTTACTTCACTTCAGATATCAGCGGCCTCCATAAAAAGAACAAAATTTAATTAACTAAAACCATCATCAAATATATAGAAATATGGGTCGCGGTTGCCTCCATAAAAAGGATAAAATTTAATTAAATTAAACCATCATCAAATATACAGAAATATGGGTCACCTTTGACAGAGTTTGCCATAACCTCACATATAACTGCTCCAGAATAGCAAGATATTATATCTAACAAATGGAAGTATCAAACCTGGGCTCATAAAAGGTCACCTGGTTGTTCCAAGATTGAAGTGCGCATCCACTTATTACCAGAAAAGCATTAATGCATTGCCAGCCAAACATTAATGCATAGACCCCATGAGATGACTTCGCAAGAAATGATAAATCCAAAAGGATGCTGCCAGGGAAGCTACATCTACATTTTAAATTCCTTGTTTTATTGTAGAACAAACCCTTAATCTTGAGTTCATTAGTTATACCGAATAACATTCACAAAACTACTTCCTTTTGGCTCTGACCTTGGCTTCATCACTGTCTTTATAGCAGATATGTCCACCACCTATAAAAACAACAAAACAGTAAGCCTTTGAAGCTTTCAATGTGGCCAGGTTAATATGTTCATGATATTAAAAGATGATTACGTCATTTTTATTCACTTACTTTATGCTAACACTTTCAATGAACACACAGGGAATTGAGTAACAAAATGATCTGCATCCCCTAAAGGCTAGAATCATTATTGAAAGTTTAGCCCTTTCAGAAGATACAGTGAATTCTGTCTGGTTTCTATATGATGAATTTTTGCCAATGCCATCTATTTTGAGTTCTTCAGTGAATATCAACTCCTACAATTTATCTACAATAAAATCATCCCAAGCAGGGTAGTCTAATGTAATAGCAAATCAAAATACATGTATTCCAAACTTCATAGAGAATTAAATGGATGAGAAGAGTAACATCAAAGTTTTCCTAATATATTAATATTTTAGAATAGAGGCTTCTGTGAATTGAATTATGACGAGCTTCTTCTTCTGGATCCATCACAGAAGTAGTTTTAGTGCCAAAAACTATTACTACTTATGTGATGGATCCGGAAGAAGAATTTCATCAATATAAATGTCTATAAATGGAAAGTGAGATTACCATTTCAAGGGAAAAAAACATTTTACCTTTTATATGAAACTGATCATATATTTGACGAAGAGAGTAATGGTCTCCCATTCCAGTGTTATAATTATCCTCAAATACCAGATGCCAAAATCCTGCCTTCAGAGCTTGCTTCAATCTGAAGTTAATGAAATGGCACTTAATCAGAATAAAAGAGGAGAGGCCATTTGTCTGTCACAGGCCAAACTAAACATTTGAAAGAGTGCAGCATGGTTGTTAGCCATTTTGTTGGCACTAACTATACCTAATTAGTGGTTCTCACTATGAAGAAACCAGTGGTGCCAAAAAACCAAAAAAATTGTACTCAAACAAGTGCATCTATTGTATCTGCACACAGTTAGCCAAGGCCTCACCTTTTTAGTTCATTCTGATGATCATCAAAGAAAACAAGCACCTTTCTCTGGTCTAAAATATCATACTCTTTCATTACAGACTTCCATTGAATGCTTCCAAAATCGATAAACTGTTTTCCAGAATAATATCTGCAATTGGGATCTACATAGGCTGACCCTTTCTTCAAATAATTTTCAGGATGACGAGGGGTAATTGATATTATAGGCTTCTCAGGCATGGCTTGCCTTAAAACCCGCGTGGATGACCTTTGAAAGCACCACTCTCTATCATCAAATCTGGTTTTAACCACCTTCCAATGAACCAGAGGCAAAAGCTGTGATCAAAACCCATACCGAACATATTATTTTTTATAGGCCTTGTTTGATAAATAGGCACAAATTCTTTCAGGGAATGAAGAAGGTCATCCTTTGTCCAATTCACAGTAGATCTGTGTCTTGACCTGCCTTTAGACAAAGATAGAAATGGGCATAAGATTTATATCCAATAAATGAAGAAAAAGACCCCAAAAACTTTAAGAGCACTCAAATAAAGCCATATACACCAAGATGAAGAGCGTTTAAGTTCTTATAGAACAGACTAGTCACACAAATGCACCAAATGTCAAACGATCCAACAACTCTAACAAATGAGAATCTCACTGCATATATAACAGAGAACTGGTTCAGAGATCAAAGATCTTAAAACATGTAAATATTCCAATAATTTGGTTCAGTCAATCAGAGGTTCAGATGATCATGTTGACTGTGTGGTATAGTGGTTGAGATCGGTGTCACCACCAAAATGACTGAGTTTCAACCCTTTATGAGAATAGAGCCCAGATCATGTGTGAGAATTGGGAAAGTTTGACAGGCCCCATGTTAAAGCGGGCTTTACAACAACAATGCAGAGTTGGAGTTGATGGCTCTACCCAGTATTTGGAATTGGGGTTCATAGCTCCTCTAAAAAGCTAAGGAAAATATTCAGCAAAGCACATTCTTCTGCACACAGTCTACGAATCCGTATGTGCAACTTCCACGACCTGCAACTTACAACGAAAATTTAAAAAAAAAAATACTCTCAGTTGATAATAAATCTATATCTGTTAGAAGGGTACAGTTTAATTGGTATTTTTTCTATATTATGTAAACAAAGAGTGTGGTTTAATTTGTAAACAAAGAAATCCAAAAAAATATTATGTAAAAAAAAGGTTAAGATTCAAAAATACCCTAAATAACTTAACCCAGCAAGCAGCAGCAAACAAGACATGGATAAAGATACATGGTAGAATAATTTTACTTACTGGGGTCCTAACCCAACAAGCAGCAGTCAAGACATGGATAAAGACGCAGAGTAGAATAATTTTACTTACTGGGGTCCCTTGTGACAAGTGGAGTGTAGACTATGGGAAGTAACTCTTCCACATTATCCACTAAGACTTTATAAAACAACCTTTCATTCTGCTCCTGCCAAGAGAAATTGTCACCCAGTAAACTATCCTCTCAAAAAACAAATTATGCAATTTTCTTCTAGCAGTATTAGCTAACAAGCTGTTTATATATATAAAAACGTTGAGCTCAAAGAAACTTTAAAGAGTAAATGAAAAATTATAGAAATGCTTTCCTCCTATAGTTTTTTCCTCTATGGAAAACCATGCAACTCAAAACCTCAATTTCATGGCTTCTCTGTCAACTACTATATTAAACTATAGATATCATTCATGTTAAATTCCATATGGAATACACGGATATCAATATCCAAGATTGCTGGTGCTCCACCTAATATGTAAATACTGGTGAAGCTTAGCTAGTTAGATGCCATGGATCAAAAATATGATGTATCACTCATAATACCCCATTCAGTTGCAGTTTGTATCTTTATTTGAAAAAAATTCTGTGTGTTCTTGATTCTAATTTCTTCTCATGGTTTAAGGATGATCTCAAATGAGAATATAAATTGCTTCTCTCTATTTAATCACCTCAGTAGTTGATTCTATTATGAAATTCCTGTGCAAATAAAGCGATTGTGACTTAGAAAATGATAATATTAATGTGAAACAAAATGCCAACAGAGGGATATACTACTATAGTAAGATAATTTGCATGGTCAAATAGATAACAATCACAAGCCAAGGATGACCCAGAAGGGATTGCAACCAATACTATAATGAAACTGATCATATATTTGACGAAGAGAGTAATGGTCTCCCGTTCCAGTGTTATAATTATCCTCAAATACCAGATTCCAAAATCCTGCCTTCAGAGCTTGCTTCAATCTGAAGTTAATGAAATGACACTTAATCAGAATAAAAGAGGAGAGGACATTTGTCTGTCACAAGCCAAACTGAACATTTGAAAGAGTGCAACATGGTTGTTAGCCATTTTTTTGGCACTAACTATACCTAATTAGTGGTTCTCACTATGAAGAAACCAGCGGTGCCAAAAAACCAAAAAAATTGTACTCAAACAAGTGCATCTATTGTATCTGCACACAGTTAGCCAAGGCCTCACCTTTTTAGTTCATTCTGATGATCATCAAAGAAAACAAGCACCTTTCTCTGGTCTAAAATATCATACTCTTTCATTACAGACTTCCATTGAATGCTTCCAAAATCAATAAACTGTTTTCCAGAATAATATCTGCAATTGGGATCTACATAGGCTGACCCTTTCTTCAAATAATTTTCAGGATGACGAGGGGTAATTGATATTATAGGCTTCTCAGGCATGGCCTGCCTTAAAACCCGCGTGGAATGACCTTTGAAAGCACCACTCTCTATCATCAAATCTGGTTTTAACCACCTTCCAATGAACCAGAGGCAAAAGCTGTGATCAAAACCCATACCGAACATATTATTTTTTATAGGTCTTGTTTGATAAATAGGCACAAATTCTTTCAGGGAATGAAGAAGGTCATCCTTTGTCCAATTCACAGTAGATCCGTGTCTTGACCTGCCTTTAGACAAATATAGAAATGGGCATAAGATTTATATCCAATAAATGAAGAAAAAGACCCCAGAAAATTTAAGAGCACTCAAAGAAAGCCATATACACCAAGATGAAGAGCGTTTAAGTTCTTATAGAACAGAGTAGTCACATAAATGCACCAAATGTCAAATGATCCAACAACTCTAACAAATGAGAATCTCAATGCATATATAACAGAGCACTGGATCAGAGATCAAAGATCTTAAAACATGTAAATATTCCAATAATTTGGTTCAGTCAATCAGAGGTTCAGATGATCATGTTGACTATGTGGTATAGTGGTTGAGATCAGTGTCACCACCAAAATGACTGAGGTTCAACCCATTATGAGAATAGAGCCCGGATCATGTGTGAGAATTGGGAAAGTTTGACAGGCCCCATGTTAAAGCGGGCTTTACAGCAACAATGCAGAGTTGGAGTTCATGGCTCTACCCAGTATGTGGAATTGGGGTTCATAGCTCCTCTAAAAAGCTGAGGCAAATATTCAGCAAAGCACATTCTTCTGCACACAGTCTACGAATCCGTATGTGCAACTTCCACGACCTGCAACTTACAACGAAAATTTAAAAAAAAAAAAATACTCTCAGTTGATAATAAATCTATATCTGTTAGAAGGGTGCAGTTTAATTGGTATTTTTGCTATATTATGTAAAATTTGTAAACAAATAAATCCAAAAAAATATTATGTAAAAAAAGGTTAAGATTCAAAAATACCCTAAATAACTTAACCCAGCAAGCAGCAGCAAACAAGACATGGATAAATATAGAGTAGAATAGAACAAGACATGGATAAAGATACATGGTAGAATAATGTTACTTACTGGGGTCCTAACCCAACAAGCAGCAGTCAAGACATGGATAAAGACGCAGAGTAGAATAATTTTACTTACTGGGGTCCCTTGTGACAAGTGGAGTGTAGACTATGGGAAGTAACTCTTCCACATTATCCACCAAGACTTTATAAAACAACCTTTCATTCCGCTCCTGCCAAGAGAAATTGTCACCCAGTAAACTATCCTCTCAAAAAACAAATTATGCAATTTTCTTCTAGCAGTATTAGCTAACAAGTTGTTTATATATATAAAAACGTTGAGCTCAAAGAAACTTTAAAGAGTAAATGAAAAATTACAGAAATGCTTTCCTCCTATAGTTTTTTCCTCTATGGAAAACCATGCAACTCAAAACCTCAATTTCATGGCTTCTCTGTCAACTAATATATTAAACTATAGATATCATTCATGTTAAATTCCATATGGAATACACAGATATCAATATCCAAGATTGTTGTTGCTCCACCTAATATGTAAATACTGGTGAAGCTTAGCTAGTTAGATGCCATGGATCAAATATATGATGTATCACTCATAATACCCCATTCAGTTGCAGTTTGTATCTTTATTTGAAAAAACTTCTGTGTGTTCTTGATTCTAATTGCTTCTCATGGTTTAAGGATTATCTCAAATGAGAATATAAATTGCTTCTCTCTATTTAATCACCTCAGTAGTTGATTCTATTATGAAATTCCTGTGCAAATAAAGCGATTGTGACTTAGAAAATGATAATATTAATGTGAAACAAAATGCCAACAGAGGGATATACTATTGTAGTAAGATAATTTGCATGGTCAAATAGATAACAATCACAAGCCAAGGATGACCCAGAAGGGATTGCAACCAATACTACTAAGTCTGACCTCTAGCGATATTAGAGGGAAAATAGAAAAATGTTGAGTCTCTGACGATACTCTAGTTTTAAGAAAAGTTTGAATATTTCAATAGAAATACCTCCAGGTACATCAGTGCCATGTATTTCTGCAACGAAGTTTGATATTGGCGAATGTTATTCATAATATTTTTTTCCTGTAGAAATGTAACAATAGGTTCAGCAGCTAATCTGTTCGTTCAACATTAAAGAAGATAAATCTCATCTACATAGTAACAAAAGAATAAGGAAAAAAAAAGGGTGTTTTTGCACTTCCTATACTTTGGAAAGAGAATTAACCCATCTAAATCACAATAAACTTCTTTTGCTACTTTCAAGCAAAGGCTATATGAAACTAAAGAACATTCCATACAAATATCCAAATGTATGCAGATCAGAGAGGAAATTACTTGAAGTTCTTGTGAAATATAAGTAGGCGGTAAAAGACCTCGTAGGTAGTGAGTGTCTCTCTCCTTCTCAGTGAATGCTAATCCTTTGTTAAAGCGAGGATCTCGCAATAAGGTGGATCCATTGTTCCATATACAAGAAAACATTAAGAACCAGGCGGTAGACATTTTAAGGACTATTTGTATCAAATTAGGACCATCAAATTCAATCAAGGAGAGATAAACCCAAGTGTCCTAACAATCAAGAACACATTTCAACTGCTGAACCAAAAAGAAAATTTCTTCATTTCATAATTAATAGTATAGAATGAATCAATATTTGAAAGCAATAAGATGCGGGACATAATCTAGTTTTAGGATCATTCTGGAACCAAAAAGAAAAACTCTTCATTCGATCATTAACTGCGTTCAATAAGCCAATATTTCTAAGCCATAAGATGAGGAAATAATCAAGTTTTCATATCGTTATAGAGCTGACAAGGTGCTTCCTCTCAAGTGTCAGAATCCACCACCTCTCAAGAGGTGAGATGTCACGTTGAATGGCTAATGCCATGTCCAGCCATGTCCAGCCCGAGTTAACTGCTACAACAAACATACAACACTCCTGGGGAAACTGAACCCTGATGAGGGTGTAGGGAATATTACCACCCCCTCTTCACCAACCACTCAAGTCTCTGTTGGTATATTATATTCATTCTGATCAAATACATTAAGCTTTTGATTTCCAAGCATAAGCAACAATATTGTTCAAGACCATAATCAACATCTTCCTAATCTTAACCATATCCTCCTCCTTTAAGTGAGCCAAGATAACAACCCTCTCTGCTGGCTGGGGCGTTGCTTTCTAGTAAGTTCAGGTCCTGCAAAAGTTCCAACAAGGTTGGGTTGATGCTGAAATATCTAACCCTTACCCTCAACCTTTCTGATGAAGGTAAGCAGAGGTCTTGAGCATAATGAAGGTATAAGGTCATCCCAACCCTTCCCTATCCTAGGGTCAGATACCTTAACTTTTCTCTTAGAGCTCGGGTAAGATCACGATCAGCCCTCCTAATGAAGGTGAGTCCTACTCAATTAGAAGGATTTCTTCTGAATAAAGAGTTCAAAACAATAACATTCAATCATACCTAAACGTTCATGAACTCAATCAGACTCAGACTAAAAGGATCTTAGCTTTTGAGGGTTTAGTGAGCAATTCATTTCCCCAATTGTGTGGGTTCAAGTATTTGGAGACATGTTGTAACTGCACTATTTGTAACATTTATAAAATAATTGTATTTGGTGTAACAGTGACAACCATTCTTCTGAATTTCAATAATCAAACTGTATCCCAGTACAAAAAACTCACAACAGAGTTAACCCAGCAAGCAGCAGCAAACAAGACATGGATAAAGATACATGGTAGAATAAATGTACTTACTGGGGTCCTAACCCAACAAGCAGCAGTCAAGACATGGATAAAGACGCAGAGTAGAATAATTTTACTTACTGGGGTCCCTTGTGACAAGTTTTGCATTTTTATTGAAGTCACAACAGGAATAAACGTTCTTGAATTGCTGCCAATTACTATTGAATGCATAGGATGCATGACAATTTTCCCTTGTAGGGTGGAGGAGGAACCCAGTTTGCTCATTGCAGCTACAGCTGCATCAAGCTGCTGCTCCAGCACAATGGCAAAGAGAAAAACATTAAACTTGTGAAAATAATGCAAGAACTGTATATAATCAGATACTAGTCTATGACATTAAGAAAATTCAGAGCGAAAACACTGGAAAACCATTAGATCTACTTGCAGAGACTAATATTAAAAGAATGGAAACCCCATAAGCAAATATATATTAGTACCAACAGGTAGTATGCCAAACCGAAGCAAGAAAATCTTTAGTCGTGGAGTAAAAAATAGAAAATTATCAATTTCCACAATAAGTAATAGCAGTCAGGGTAAGAAACAAACACCACGGTACTCTAGAGAGCCAAAATATGAAGAAGCTTCATTCCCCGAGCCAAAATCTGAAGAAGCTTCACTGTCTCTGAGTACCACCTTTTGAATGGCGGCATATGTGGGAACCTTGCGGGAAAGTTGAGTCCCTTGTATGAGAAAAAACCCAAGAACTAAAACCAGAGAGAACAAAAGGTTTATATCACTTAACGGGGAATAAAATGCAAACAAAACCTTCACTGGAAGGTCCGAACTCGTGCCGCGGATGTTCTCTCTGGTTTGCAGAGCTTGTTCAGAATCGAGCATGAAGAAAATGACTACCGCAATTGTGCCAGAAACAGGGTATCGTTACCTAATAGAGTCCAAACACATCATGATCGTCCGATTTCATATCCAAATCTACGACTAAGCAGAAAACGCGTATATCAAATTAAATAGTTACAACTACTTTTGATTTTTCATCCAAGGGCTGAATATGTTTTAATCGTCTAACATCTAATCTAACGGTTTCAAGTTATGACACGTTGCACATCAGCAAAGTTGTTTTCAAATAATAACGCCTTACGGCGTAAATATTTATGAATTAAACGGAAATATTTGTTATTATTATTAAAAATATGAAAGGTGTAGAATGTGTCGCTCGAAACACCTTTTATATTAAGAAATGGTTGTTAGTATTAAAGTAGTTTATTTTATGTTATTTCTTCATTTTATAATATATAAAATTGATATAAAAATATTTTGCTAAAAGTGAAATTGAAATATTTTATTTATATAAATATATGAAATTAAAATATATATTTTAATATTTTAATTAAAATATATATTTAAAATATTTTTAAAAAAATTTAAATTATAGATATTTATGTAAAAATACTTATATTTTTTATCACTTTAAATTTTAATTTTTATATTGAATTTCTTTATCTTTCTATAAAATTGATATAATATTATTTATGTTGGAGCAAAACACATAGCAGAAACTAAATAAAAAACAGACACACACAACATTCAACCATGAAAGACAGAGTTTTTAACGTGGTTCACCCAACCAATCTGGGCTATGTCCACCTAATAGGGCATCGACAATCTCATTCATAAACTGGAGAAATACAATAGCAGAGTTTCTCATCTGCTCATCTCTTCCACTCACCTCACATTTCTCATCATGCTCATTTGCCTCTACGGGCTTACATTTTATAGCTGGGAGTAGAAACTTAATCATAAATTCACTCAGAACAAATATAGGATGCATTAACTCCACATCAGGATTACATGGAGTCAATTTAGCAACAAATCCTATTGTTGTCACCTTCATGAGATTTTCTCCAAAAATAATTAAAAAAAATCTCAACAATCTCCACCTTGACAACAATTAGCCTAATACCCTGTTCCATTATTATTTTATCTTTTTTGCAAGCCAAGAGAAGCCAGACACCATCGTAGCTTCTCTAACAAAACTGGTTTCGTGAACATGTCTGCACAGTTTTCCTTTGTATGCACCTTTTCAAGAGAGACTCCCCTTTTAGTGATAACCTGTCTTACAAAATGGTACTTGATAGGTATATGCTTTGATTTACTATAATAGGCCGGATTTTTAGCCAAGTGAATTTCACTTTGACTATCACAAAATAACTTAATGTTGTCTTGTAACCTACCAAACTCACCAAACAAACCTTTCAACCAAACCGCTTCTTTGCAAGCATGTGAAGCAGCTATGTATTCTGCTTCAGTAGTGGATAAAGCAACAATGTTCTATAGCTTTGACATCTAGCTAATAGCTCCACCTGCAAGAGTAAAGACATACCCTGAAGTTGAACTTCTCTTATCCAAATCACCTGCAAAATCAGAATCAACATATCCGCAAACAAATTCACTACTCCTGTTATAAGTGATACAGTAATCACTTGTGCCTCTCAGATACCGAAGCATCCATTTCACTGTTGACCAATGTTCTTTTCCTGGATTTGCCATATACCTGCTGACAACTCCAACTGCAAGTGAAATATCTGGTCGAGTACAAACCATCGCATACATCAAACAACCTACTACATTGGCATATGGAATTCGAGACATATATTCCTTTTCTTCATTAGTGTTAGGACATAAACTTGAAGAAAGTTTAAAATGAGAAGCTAAAGGGATTGAAACAGGCTTCACATTGTTCATACCAAATCTCAAGAGTATTTTCTCAATATACTTCTGTTGTGATAGCCACATCTTACCATTTCTCCTGTCTCTGAAAATATCCATGCCCAAAATCTGTCTTGCTGCTCCTAGATCTTTCATATCAAACGTCCTAGCCATCTGAGCCTTTAACCTATTGTTCTCACTTATGCTTTTGCTTGCCAAAAGCATATCGTCAACATATAAGAATAAGATAATGAACGTGACATTACTCAATTTCTTAAAGTAAACACAATGATCATATTCACTTCTTCTATAATTTTGACTCATCATGAAAGAATCAAATTTTTTGTACCATTGTCGAGGCGACTGCTTCAGACCATACAATGATTTCTTGAGCCTACAGACAAATTTCTTGTTGCGATTTTGAACAAACCCTTCTAGTTGTTCCATGTAAATCTCATAATCTAAATCTCCATGTAAAAATGCAGTTTTAACATCTAGTTGCTGTAATTCTAAATCAAGTAAAGCAATTAATGCTAACACAATCCGAATTGAAACAATTTTTACAACTGGTGAAAATATCTCATGAAATTCAATTCTTGCTTTCTGAGAAAAACCTTTCGCGACCAGCCTCGCTTTGTACATGTCCTCTGTATCTTCAACACCCCTTTTCAATTTGTAAACCCATTTACATCCCACAGTTTTTTTGTCTTTAGGAAGTTCTACCAGATCCCATGTGGAATTCTTGTCTAATGCCTTCATCTCATCCTTCATAGCCTCTTTCCACTTACCACTGTTAGAACCTTCTACAGCTTCTTGATAGCACAAAGTTTCATCATCATTAGTGGTTAAAGCAACTGAAGTAACATAATCATCATACCTTTTAGGAAGACGTCTAATTCTCGTTGACCTCCTTAAAGATGTTTCTAGTAATTCCACTATTTGTTGATTATTATCTGTAGGAACTTCTTCATGATCAGCATCTAAAACTTGTTCATGATCTGAATCTGAAGCTTGTTCATCTGGACTATCATCATTATTTGAATTGGTTTCAAACTGAATGTGTTGAAGCTTAGGTACATTATCCTGTTTCAATTTATCATCTACATCTGGATTTTCAAGTGAAGATTCATTAAATTTAACATCTTTGTAAATGATGATCTTGTGAGTAGTAGGATCCGACAACCTGTATCCCTTATTCCCATCACCATATCCAACAAATATATATCTTTTTGATTTAGGATCTAATTTAGAATGTTGATGTTTCAGAACTAGAGCATATGCATCACAACCAAAAACTTTCAGTTTAGAATAATCACATGGATAACCTTTCCATACCTCTTGAGGAATTTTGCATCCTATCGCAGTTGATGGTGATCGATTTACCAAGTAACAAGTTGTAGAAACCACTTCTGTCCACAATTCCTTCTGCAAATTGGCGTTACTAAGCATACTTCTTGCTCTCTCTAAAAGAGTCATGTTCATGTGTTAAACAACTCCATTTTGCTGAGGAGTATATACAGTGGTTTTATGTCTTTCGATCCCAACGTCCTTGCAATAATTATCAAATTCCTTTGAAGTAAACTCACCACCATTGTCAGTTCTTAAACATTTAATGGTTCTTCCAGTGATGTTTTCAATTAATGCTCTAAACTGTTTGAAAACTGTGAATACATTAGACTTATTTTTTAACATGTAGACCCATAGTTTTCTAAAGAAATCATCAATAAAAGATACAAAATATGACGATCCTCCATATGAGGTTGTAGGAGATGGACCCCAAACATCAGAATGGATATAATCAAGGATTCCCTTACTAGTATGTTTTCTAGTTTTAAACTTCTGCTTGCTTTGTTTCCCAAATAGACAATGTTTGCGGAAATCTAACTTAGAAGATTTTAAACTAGGAAGTAACTTATGATCAAATAAAAATTTTAATCCTCTTTCACTCGTATGGCCCAACCGCTGATGCCATAGACGAATAGAATTACTGTCGTTTTCAGATACTGTAGAAGCATGATCTGACTCTGTTATTCCTTCTAACTGAAAAATATTTCCAATCTTCTTTGCTTTCATTACTAGTAAAATTCCATTATAAACTTTCATTACTCCACCTTGAATAAAGGTTTTATATCCATTAGTGTCTAGTACTCCTAGTGAAATGAGGTTTTTTCTTAGTTCAGGTACATGTCTTACATCAGTTAGAATTTTATTTGTCCCATCAAACATTTTAATATGGATGCTTCCAATTCCCACAATATTACATGAGACATCATTTCCCATGTAAAAAAATCCATCATTGATTGATTTATAAGTTTTAAACCACTCTCTATGAATGCACATGTGATTTGATGCACCAGAATCTAACAACCAATGTTGATCATGATTAGACAAGCTAACTGATAACACTTCATCACTCATACCTGAAATGGATGCCGAACCTGTATCTGTCGTGTTTTCTTCTTTCTTTTCTGTTGAAGTGTCTCCTTTGGATGTTTGTTGTCTCTTCCAACAGTCCTTCTTTAAATGTCCCGATTTGCCACAAAACCAGCACTTTACCTTACTCTTCTTCCCTTTCAATTTTGAACGCGAATTTTTGTGCTTACTGAAGCATCTTTCTTTAGAACGACCTCTGACAATGATTGCTTCTGATGTAGAGGTTTCTGAATTTGACCTCTTCCTTGTTTCTTCGGACAACAAAGCTCCAACAACATCATCAAATTCAAGGGTTTCTGATGAACTAAGACTTATAGAAGTAACAAAATGATCCCATGACTCGGGCAACGAGCATAATAAAGTTACAGCTTTATCTTCTGATTCAAATTTTACTTCTATACTTTCTAACTGCACCAGGAGAGTATTAAAGGTATTCAAATGACCAGTTATCATCATACCTTCCTTCATGCGCAAGCTGTACAACTGTTGCTTCAGAAGAATCCTATTGGTTAAGGAATTTTTCATGTAAAACTTTTCAATCTTTGTCCACAAACCAGCGGCAGTTTTCTCTGACACGATGTTAAACAAAACATCATCCGCCAAACACAAACGAATGCCACACAGTGCTTTTTCATCCATGTCACTCCATTTGTTATCTGTCATGGTGTAAGGTTGTTTGGCTTTTCCCAACAGTGCCTTCGCCATGCCTTGTTGCACGAGTAGATCATACATCTTCACTTTCCAGATCTCGAAGTTATTTTTTCCATTGAACTTATTGATCTCAAACCGAGCACTTAGTGTTTTTTCCATGTTTAGTAGCTTGTGTCACAAAATCTCCAATTTCAACTCTTAATAAATGAAGTATTTATTTAAAAAATGCCCTTGAGTTTAAAATAAAAATTCCCTTCACCTATAAAATGCCTTTCCCTTAATACCATATGCAAATGGCATTTTAAATCACAAATTGCTCTGACACCAATTGTTGGAGCAAAACACACAACGGAAACTAAATAAAAAACAGACACACACAACATTCAACCATGAAAGACAGAGTTTTTAACGTGGTTCACCCAACCAATCTGGGCTACGTCCACCTAATAGGGCATCGGCAATCTCATTCATAAACTGGAGAAATACAATAGCAGAGTTTCTCATCTACTCATCTCTTCCACTCACCTCACATTTCTCATCATGCTCATTTGCCTCTATGGGCTTACATTTTATAGCTGGGAGTAGAAACTGAATCATAAATTCACTCACAACAAATATAGGATGCATTAACTCCACATCAGGATTACATGGAGTCAATTTAGCAACAAATCCTATTGTTGTCACCTTCATGAGATTTTCTCCAAAAATAATTAAAAGAAATCTCAACAATTTAATAATATAATTAAAATATTTATGAAGTAAACAGAAATATTTGTTGTTATTATTAAAAATATGAAAGGTGTAGAATGTGTCACTCAAGGTAATGGAAAATACAATGTAAGGTGAATAATGGTATTAAATCTTCAAACATTAACCAATAAACAATTATTATGTTCATAAAAAATTATAATCAAAATATATATTCTCAAAATATGTGTCTTTTCCATACAAATTATAGTTTTATCTGTCTTTCATTACCAAGCAAGTTGTCTAATAATCATCATTTTCTACGAATGGCAACCAGTGCTCGGGTTTAAGGAAGTGGCCACCTGGTTAAAGGAAGGAAGTGAAATCGTGACTGCAACACACACTTAATACATGTAAAAATAGAGCAGGCTAGTAGTTACTATTCGGTGGACATCATTATAGTTCCTGCAATGCCATAATGCTCATTATTTCAATTGGGGGGGGGTGGGGGAGAAAGTAAAGGAGAAGAAGAGAGATCACGCAAGCGAGGCAAAGGATCTGTTCTCACTCTTGGAGATATAACAATTAGACAAAGGACCTCTTTAGGTTGTCAGCTTTGCTTATGTACAATAACTTCCCCATAAAAACTTGCACAGATGTCATAGCACTAAACGAACTTTAAGCATGAGACTATTTAAAAAATATACAACTTGGAATAACATTTAACCATGAAACTATTTACAAAATATACAACTCGGAATAACCTGTTCCAGAGGAGTAACCTCGGTATCCTTCCTAATTAAAAAATGGGAAGCCCTATGGCAACACTATTGTGGATATCTTGTTCGAGAGGAGTAACCTCGATACCCTTCCTACTTAGAGAAAGGGAAGCCCTATGGAAAAGAACCTGTCGAACCCACAGGTGGGAGGAACCCAACTGTTGATAACTTACTCTATTCCGAGTCAAGGATCATTTCGATAGATTCTACTCGTTGAGATGTTTCTATCGATGTATGGCACGCCACATAATTATTCACGGTTTGAGGGATATTCGTGTTTGAAGTTAGTAACCCCAGTTAGTGGGCTAAAACCCCATGGGGTTGTGGCATGTCACTCATCATTGGTTTTTGTAATTGAATAGTCAATAATTAATAATGTTTTAAGCTCCTAAAATCCCTCCAATGTTCTCTTATTGAACACCCTATCAACCTAAGAATTTCTATAAATTGTGACCCTCATATCCTCCTCATGCAAGGATTTCACTGCTTCAAATAGTTTATCGTGGAGTTTTCACTATAAAAAAATTCTACGAAGATTCAGAAGTTGAAATTAAAACCCATTTGAGCCAAAATATTGATGAAAGTTGTGAAAATATTTCAAATCTTGGTTCGCTATATTTCGAAGATGTGATCTGAGGAAGTTATGGTTTTTACAGGATCCTGAATTCCATGTCAAATACGTGACATTGGGAAAATCGTCATAAATTTCTCTCTAAACATTGTATTCAAATTTTGTAAAACATGATAGAAAGAGGACGAACTATTGTTTGTCGGGTATTTTTTTGAGGACCGAAGGTTGAAACAGTGACACATGGCACTTCATCTATTGAACCAGTATATAATCAAGTCATCATGGTAGATTGGGCATAAATATTTCTTGAAGAATCCAATATTGAACAGACTTGTGGGGTTGGAAAGAGGATTCAGAGGGATACCACATAATGAATTTTCAGACCTTGGATATTCTAAATTACAAAGATAAAACAGATTCAATGTAGAGCTTCTATAAGGAAAGAAAAATTATGCATTCAAGAATCACTATACTAAGGACCACACATCAAAAATCAAGGGTAAGTCTGCTACATCAAGGTATGTATTATTACTGTTTTAATTTTAATTTTAATATCATCTCTGACATGTTTTTTGCAGGACAATGTAAGTATTAGTATGTATGTTTGTTTGGGTTTTGTTCATAAATGTTGAATGTATTTACATTTGAATTTTCAATATTTTTCTGACATATTTTTTGCAGGAGAGTGTAAGCATTTTTTTGTATATTTTTTTGGGTCTTGTTCATTAATCCATGTGCATGAAGGAGGACACAATAGGGCAACTGAGACATATACTAGAAGGACGTGCAGCGCCAAAGTACCATTACTTGTAGCAAGCACAATAATACCTCAACAAATGCTAGTGAT
Organism: Pinus albicaulis; assembly: GCA_034641835.2. Classification (NCBI taxonomy): domain Eukaryota; kingdom Viridiplantae; phylum Streptophyta; class Pinopsida; order Pinales; family Pinaceae; genus Pinus; species Pinus albicaulis. The sequence goes on along the minus strand of JAXQQM020060663.1, from coordinate 4,148 downwards.
CCAAGAAGCATTGTCAAATCAAGTATCAGGTGGTGTCAGAAGTCAATGTTGTAAAAATAATCATTGTAAAATTGTAAAAGAATCATTATTGTAAAAGAGTCAATCTGCCTAGAGTTGAAGAGGCACTGTTGGGAGGTATAGGAGTCATTGTTGGATAAATTTATGTTTGGGTCGCAGGTCATAGTGTGATTGGTTGATTGGTATAGTTTAATAAAATCATTGTGAATCATATTGTATCATGGATCATTGTCCCTGGTATGGGAGTCCATGCTCTTGTCTTATTTATGGTCATTATAGGGTGGCAAGGAGGTGCTAGGTTGTTTCCTGAAGTCACCTACAAGTTGGAGCCTATGAGCACTTCAGGGAGGTAGGTTGGTCTAGGAAGTCAGGGCATCAATTCAGTTGACTAATGAAGAAACCAAGGCAATGGGGTGTCCTTCTATTGGGAGTTGGAGAAAAATGTTTTTCTAGAATTCTAGGAAGTTGCAAGTTTCATTTCAGTTGGGGCTGAAGATTAAAGAATTTATCAGAAAAGTGTTCAATGGTTTTTGACCCGGAGGGGGTTTTCCACCATAAATTCATGTCCCTATTGTGTTCTATTGTTTATTTGTGTTACTAGATAAAAATTAAGAATAATTGAAGATTAACTAATGCTCTGAAAATATTTACAAGTGTTAATTTCAATGGAATACTGATTCACACCCCCCCCCCCCCTTCCCCCTTAATATTTCCAACAATTGGTATCAGAGGTTGGTTCCTTCAATAAAAATCATGGAGTATATTGGTCCAGATATTTAGGGGAGGTCCCCAAGATATAAAAATTGAAATGGATCTGACAAGATTTTCAAAATTACAATGCTAGAAAAGAATAGAGAACACACTGCAAATAAAACCACAAAGAAACTTGTTTTATTAAAACAGAGAATAATTGTAGAGGCTACATTGTGGTGGAAAATTTGTCCTTTTACAAAGTGACGCTTGTTATTTATAGCCTTTTTTTTTGAGTTCAAGTACCATGGGTAGATACCATAGGTGGATACCATGGGTCAATACCATGGGTAGATAACACTTACAATACCATGGGTAAATTCCATGTGTGGATGAATACCATAGGTGAATGAATATCATGGATAGATGTCACTTACAATACCATGGGCTAATAAATACAATGGGTGGATGAATACCATGGGTTGATGCCATTTAGAATACCATGGGTGGATGGATACCATGGGTGTATGCCATTTTCCATTTGGATCATATAATAAGAATAGAGTTCCTCTATTCAATGGAAATAACTGCACACCTTGGAGTTAAAGAATGCAGGTTCATTTGTTGGCACAAGGGTACGAAGTATGGGAAATCATTGAAAAGGACTTTACAACGACCCATGGTTAACAAGGTAAGACAAATATGGTATATGATGCAAAGGGTAAAAATATCATTATCAGTGGACTTATAAAATTTGTCAATCTTAAGGTACTGAGTTGAAAATTTGTTAAAGAAGTATAGGGCAAGCTTGAGAATATATATGCAGGTGACTCAAACATGAAAGAAGAAAAGCTTCAAATTTACAGGGAAAAATTTGAGCAACTCAAAATGAAGGAATATGAAAATATTGTTGCATATTTTCAACATGTTGATGAAACAGCAAAGGCATTGGAAGGTTTGGGAGAACCTATCGACATGAAAATTGTTGTCTGAAATATCCTTAGAACCCTGCCGGCAAGATTCAACCCAAAGGTATATGTCCTAGAATATAGTTCGAATATAACCAATCTCAGCAACGATGAATTGCATGGAATCCTTACAACATATGAAAGGAGTTTTGAAGAAGAGGATGACACATCTCACCTAGAAAAAACATTCACCACATTCAAGAAGACTAGTAAGTACAAGCATACTCCAAAAGTGAGAACTTGTAGTTGTAAGGAAGAAGACAATGTTGAAGTTCAACAAGAAATTTCAGCACCTACACTACTGTGGGACTAGGAGGTCCAAGCAACACCTACACTAGTGTGGGACCATAGGTCTTAGAAGCACCTACACTGGTGTGGGCTAAATTTGGTGCATGTCTATTTTAGCTATCCTTTAATTAAGATGGACACTAAAATGTAATCTAATCTCAAAATAACTTGTAATAGTTAACTGAGTGTGATAAACTCATTTAGCTCATGAATTTCAAGTTGAGGGTAGTTAGTGAGGCATGCAGAGTAATTATAGTTGTAACAGAGTTCGAAGTGTAGTGGTGCATTAGTTAATGCAGGTTTTAATCAGTTTAACTCAGTTAAGTGAGTTAAACTCAATTGTGATAGTTGTAATTGTTTGATATACTAGTGAGAGATCAAGTGAATTAAATACTATTTAATTCACAATCAGTGATCTCACATGCAACTGAGGATTTACTATTATTAGTTGCATGCATGTCAGTTCTAGTGGAGACCCAATTGAGATCTAGATGAAAGGGAAGTTGACTATAAGTTGTAGGATTATTGGGTTGCACCCATGCAACCAAAAACCCATTGGATTACCCGTGATCCTTGAGCATTCAAGGAAGGCCCAAATTCCTATGGAATAAAGATTGCATTCCACATGAATTGCGCAAGTAAGGCAGGCTTCTAGGAATCAGAAAATTGGCTAAGTATTGGTCATTTTTATCCAGGATAGTGTGAGACAATTAGCTGAGTAGAGGAGGGCTCTTGTGAGAAGAGTTGTATTTAATTGTTTCATGTATATATGCTGAATATAAAATAGAAGATAGTGGGGTTTTGAGAAGCAAGCTTTCCCTAGGAAATTATATGTGTTGTGGTTTGATTGATTCTTCTTGTTACACCATTTTTTGGTCATCTAACCTATTATACTTAGATGGACCCAAGTACACCATGTAAGACCAATTTTACCCTAAGTAAAATTGCCTTCACTATGTTAAATAACTTAATAAACCACATTTATTAGGTTGTTTATGGTCTAAAAAGGAAACCCCAAAAAGGAAATATTAAACAAACCTATATTTGTTTGATTTTCCTCATGGAATAATTAATTAAACCATAATTTAATTATTATTCCCAGTCATGTTTAACCCAAAAACAAAGAAATTAATTAGATAAACCTTTAGTTATCTTATTATTTTCTAGGAATAATTATTTAGCTCTTATTTAGATAATATTCCTTGTTAAATATGACCAAATCACCCACAAATAATTAAATAAATCATTATTTATTTGATTATATTTCAACCACTTCCTTAAAAAGATAAATAAATCATTTATTTATTTATTTTTGACAAATAAAGGGATTTGACCCAAGTCAAATACTTTTTCCCTCCAACAAATATAATAAAATATTCCATAAAAGGTGGATCTAGATTTGGTTAATGTTATTTTAATCATGCACCAAGATCTAGAATGACCCATTATTTTGTTATAAATAGGAGGGTTTTTCCTACCATTCTTCACCTTTTGTTGCCTATTAGATCACTCTGGATCTATACACTTGGTCACATTTTTCCATTATTTGTTGTGTGAGCTCCCTTTGAGCTCTATTCTTTGCATTGGGTTTTCTACACCAACAAGAGAGAGAAATCTTAGATCTGAAGTGCTGAGGACTTCCAAGAACCCATCCCACTGAGGAGAATTGGATACGCCTTCTTGTTTTCCTCCCAGGTGCCCAATTAATACAAAAATTCTTTCAAAATTTTTTCTTGTCTTGTCTATTGGTATATGGAGCAAACCCTTGTTTTTACTGCTTAATGTCTTTTCATGCATAGATCTGGTTTTTTGCAGCTCTTTTCTTGTTCAACTAACTGCAGATCTGAAGATATTGGCAGCCACTTTTGTTGTTAGGGCTATTAGTTATGCGTAGCTAAAGTGGTCCTTTTTCGTACACTTCGACAAAGGATTCATACTAACAAATGGCGATTCCACACGGGTTTTAAATTACGACCGCTGTCGTTTTTCATATTCCTGCATATCCAGCTACTTCAGACCCTAGGGTTTCTTTTCAGCTTTTTGTTTTTCCTATTTTCATGTTTTTTTTCCCCTATAAAACCCTCAAACATTAAAATTTCTAACTTCCGTGTGTTTCTGGCCCTATTGCGCAGGTAAGCGACATCAGTCGCAACTGAGACAGCAACTTTTCCGAAAATCTGCCGC
>JAXQQM020076734.1:0-132876 GCA_034641835.2 Pinus albicaulis | reverse complement strand
TCAAGAAAAAAACCTGATTTTCAAAAAGTGGCGATGCAGAATCAAGAAAAAAATTTGAGCATGTTTTTGGCACTTTAAGTTTTTTTCATTTTGTTTTTTTTTTTTTTATTAATTTTTTTTTTATGTGATGTTTTTTATGTCGATTTTGAATAGTGGTGGTGTATCATCACCAATGTTTTTTTATAGGATTGATTTTGACACTATATATTTTCTAATGTCTTCTTCTTCTGTGAGATGTTTATTTTTAAGTGCATTTATGTACTTGTGTTTTAAAAATAAAAAAATATTTTTTTTAAAAATAAAAACTTGTAATGATATCTTCACTTTTTCACATACATAAAAGATGGAAAAAAGGTCAATATTCTAAAGTTTATATTTTCTACATGTTTATGTATTGTTAAATAATTTTTCAATGCACATCAAAAAATTATCGCTAAAAATCCAATATTTTGAACCATATGACAAAAAAATACAATTTTTCAATATAAATACAATGCAAAAAATACACTTTTACAGACTTTTTGTTGGAAAAAACATGTTAAATAAACTATTTTTTTGGGAGAATCTTAACAAAAAAAACTTAAGAAAATAACATTTTTATTGAATTTGATGTCAAAAAATAATAGAAATCACATGTTTTTTGCAAAAAATAAGGGTTGTTCTCATAAAATATCAAAGTCTAAACATTACAAGTAAAACTGATTAATAGTTCTAAAAAATAAGCTTTGTTTGCAAGCATAACTTAAACATCATCAACAATATCAACTAATACATCTTCAACATCATCTACAACAGCATTGATGGCTTCTTCTGCAGCATTTGCTTCTTCATTTTCATCATCGCCGTCTTCTAATGGATCTTTCATGTCAGCAAATCTTCCAAAGTGTCCCTTTCCAATCATTCCATATAATGGTGGTTGAGGTTCCTTTGCTTTTTTTGCCACACGTGATTCATTAAAATATCCTTTCCTCAAACCAACTTCTTGCTTCGCATCTGGAAGGAATTTAAGAGCATTAATTCTTTGTTGAATAAATTTGCATTGAACTGGGTCTTTCTCAATGGCAATGCAATTTCTTCCTTTTAGTAGGCAACATGCTAGTGTTGTACCTAATCATCAAGCACAAAAAAAATAAGTAAAAAAATTAGTATGGAGACATAAAAAGTAAAAAAGACAATATTTAAATTTAAATTTGTATATTAAAACTTACCTGAACCTGAGAATAAATCCAAAACCCATTCTCCTTCATTTGAAAATAGATCTATAAGATAGTTAATCAATGCTTGTGGTTTTTTATAAATGTTAACTATATCTCCTTTTGCATCTTTATCCTCATATGTTAGTTTTCTTACCACTGCATCATAAACCAATACTTGACTATGACTCTTCCCATCTACTTGATTCATAATAATATGCTTATAGCTATCCTCTTTTGTCCAACATTCAACATGGATGAACTCACAATCATTTATAATAGGTTGATCTTTGGAAGAAACAATATTTGACTTTTTCCTGTTACATAACATAGTAAAAGTTCAATTAAATTTTACATGAATAAATTTTTTTAGGAGGAATCAAACATACAATTTCAAAATCTTACCATGTAAGTTGCATCCTTGAGTTTGCTTTACCCTTGAAGCTTGTTAATATCATTGGAAACTGTGTGTCTGAATGAAATGTCACAAATCGCCAAAGTGGTGATGTTGTCACTTCTTGAAAACCCGTAACCACTTTACTAAAATCTTGATAAGTATATGGTTCTCTATCATATTCAATGTCTGGGAAATTGAAACCATGAGGAATATCTGCAATAACTAGGCCATATTCCCTTTTAGGTATTAGTGATGCAATGTCTTTACAGTCACCTTGTATTATTTGATATTGGACACTGTCGAGCCCATTCCAAATGTAATGATTAAGAGTAGGATCAAGTTCAACATTCATAAGATGCTTCCTTCTCATGTTCTCCATCTTAATTTTTTAAATAAAGCTTTTGAAAGTATCTGGTACTCCATTTCCATCATTCTTCGACATCTTTAATGACATAAATATATATATATATATATATATGTGTGTGTGTGTGTGTGTGTGTGTGTGTGTGTGTGTGTGTAAGTAATAAAATAAAAATAGTTTAAATATGAATAAAATGAATTTATAAATCAACATACCTTATTGAATGCAATATAAAACTCTTTTAGTGTTGATGTAGAACTTGCTTATGGGTAGTTGCGTACAACATCATCCCAACTGTCTTCATTCAACATTTTAACCATGTGTTCTTGTATTTTCATAAAAAATTTCCGACTGAATAAATCAAGTTAAAAGAGTTAATATATTGACATGTATAACAAATTCTACCAACATCATTATGTTTTATTTAAAAGAAAATTATAATGAAAGAAAAATAAGAAATAATTCAAGAAACTTACTTTTGAAATTCTGCACACATTTCTTCCATTGATAATTCACCTGACTTCACATGGGCTAATACTGATTTGACTAATTTATCATCCTTCACACCTTTCATTGTTCTCCAAGGTGTAATAGTCATATCCTCTAGAAGCTGCTTCATTTCAAGACCCCCCTTACTGTTGATTCATATTATGGGTTTACTCTTTCTAACCTTATGATTTTTTATGGAAATATTCTCCTACCGATCAAAAATCTCATCAATCAAATCCCATACCTCCCCAGTTCTAAATTCCAACTGAAAAATGTTATCTGTGCCTCTGAAGAGATTTGTATTCAATTTTCCATATTTTGTTTTTTTTTTCATCAATTTGATAACCTGTTTCCATTAAACATTCCTTTCGAAATGCTACACTAACTTGTGTCTTATCCCCATGACATTTTTCTATGAATTCATTATGAATAAATCTGACCCTTTGGATGAAAGTCATTTTCATTTTGTACTCATTATCTGCATTATGATCCCATGCCAATAACTTTGATTCCATTTCTGTTAAGCCAACGTAAATGATGCATTTCACTGTTTGAAAAAGATAGTTATTGGGATATTCTGCAATCAATTGTCTCTTAGCCTCTATCGAATGGTTCCCTCCAATTACATGATATTTATAATCAAAACATTTTGTCTTGTCAAATGCTTGTTTGTTGGGAACCTGACATGGATCGACAAGAACCACATAATCCACCACATGCGCATATGGATTGAACCTGAACAATGTTTTCAGATTATGTACATATAGGTGATGGGCCTTTCTAATTTGATATTGAGATTGTCCTTCATCTGGGCCATAAAATTGGTTAACATTAAGCTCAAATGTTTGGCCACCAAGAATTAATTTATTCTTCCTCAACTCTTGTCGAATAGCATTTTGTTTTGTTTTAATAATGACATCCTCTAACTCAGCACCTGGTGTTATGATTTCTCTGCTTCCGTAAGAGCTTTCAATTTGTTCTTCACTGCTGCTCACGACCTTTACAGGTTCACCAATATTTGATTTCCTAGTCTTATTGGATAACATATCAGTTTTTTTATAAACAAGCTCTCCTTCATGAGGTAAAAGAGAGACATCTTTGGCGATTTTTATTTTTGGTGTTTGATCTGTTTTCTCCTTTTGCACAACAGTTCTAATCTCCTCCTCACTAATTCTATCATAATTTTCTATTTCATGTTCGACACCTTCAAAAGAAACATGTTTAAGTTTACTAGATTGACCCACCTTAGTGACTCTTGGTTGATCCCCTCTTTGTACTATTGCAGTGTCATGAGCTATTGCTCTTTGCTTCAATCTCCTTTCCTCTGCTTTGTCTTTGTGGAAAGTGTTGATCACATCCATAACATTTGGCACCAACATATAAATACCTTCAAACATGTTTGAAAGACTCGGAACAAAATCCTATGAAACAAAATAAAACATGTCAATGATCAATAATTTATAAAAATTGAATCATCCTTACAATAATGCATAGAGGAAATAAAAATAAGCATACTTACAATGTTATTTGCAATGTTGCTTGATACTTCTTCAGAAAATTTTGAAGATATTTCATCTGTGTCATACTTGACGATTGATAGACGATATCTAACCTTCTCACGTTTTTGAGCCTTCCTTGCAAGAACATAAATAGTGTTTGTATTTGGGACCATACATATGTCTTGTACTCTGCCCATCACATCATATGGCTCATTTAAGTCAATCATACCACAAATCAGATAGATGTGTATATCAGCCTCCATTTCACTGTCTTCAAGATACCATGAGAAATCGGTTTTATCTATTTCCTCGGCGTTCTTCCAATCATAAATAACCTTTAATGAACCTGGTGCCCCACTTGCTTGACTTTTATTAGTGTGTGCAACAATATCCTTATTGCGTCCAATAGTGTCCATAGTGCGTTCAGCTGCAACTTTAGATTTGGGAGTTGTATCCATAGTGCATCGAGCTGCAGCTGTAGATTTGGGAGCTGCTGCCCTAGGTGCAGAAACATTCACAGAAATCTTTTTTGATGCCATTTTTCTGATAATATATATATATATGTGTGTGTGTTAATGGAAAAATAATGCAGATAAAATAAATTTAATAAACAAAATTTATTTCTAAAACTAAAAAACTTATAATCTTTTAATATATTTTAAAATTTAATTTTACATTACATAGCAATTGAATAAAAATAAACAAAATAAAATAAAATAAAAATTTATTTTACTTTACATAGCAATTAAATAAAAAATTATAAACTTAAAATTATAAAAAATTAATATAAAAGTTTATAAATTTATATAATATTTTAATATATTTGAAAATTACAAATTTCTATTTCACATTACATAGTAATTAAATAAAAATAAAATAAAATAAATTAAACAATATAAAAGAAAAAATTAATTTTTTTATAATGTTGTTTTAATAATTAAATTAAAAAAAAATTTTTAAAAAGAAATTTAAATATTTAAATGTTAAAAACAAATGTTATAATATTATATATATTTTTTATTTTTTTTATTGTATTGTTATATAGTTATTATTATTATTATTTTTTTAATTTATTGTATTGTTATATTAAAACAAATCTTTATTTATTTATTTACTATATTGTATTGTTTTTTTTTTTAATTATATAATGTTTAAAAACAAAACATAATTGTTATTTAACAATTTTTTTTTCTTTTATAAATATTTGTTATATTTTGATATTTTTAACAATTATTATTTTTTATTAAATAATGTTTTAATAATTATTTATTAATTATATTATATATCAATGTTTTTTTTTTATTTTTATATAACAATGTTTTTATTATTTTATATAAAAATATATTAATTTTTAATTGTTTTATTAAAAAAAATTTAAAAAAATAGAAAAAACAAAAATTTAAAAAACAAAATTAAAAAAAAAAACAAAAAATTAAAAAAGAAAATAGAAAAAAAAAATTAAAAAAAATAAAAATAAATAAATAAAATAAAAAAAAAAAAGAAAAAGGAAAAAAAAAAAAAAGAAAGAAAACAACGCAAGGGTGTGCCATCGACCGCGCCCCCGTGGCGCCGCTCGGCCGGCTTCCGGCGCCCCGCGGGCATGGTCGATGGCCAAGAATCGGCCGCCCGCCCAGCTGGGGGCCTGAGGCCGGCTGGGTAGCCCCCCGTGGCCCTACACGGCCGGCCTTCGGCACCCTACGGGCGCGGTCACCCTTGCGTTGTTTTTTTTTTAATTTTTGTTTTTTAAATTATTATTATTATTATTATTATTATTTTTATTTTGTTTTTAAAATTTGTTTTAATAAAACAATTAAAAATTAATAAAAACATTGTTATATATAAAAATAATAAAAATATTGTTATATAATATAATAAAAACATTGTTATATAAAAATAATAAAAATATTGTTATATAATATAATTAATAAATAATTATTAAAACATTATTTAATAAAAATAAAATAAAATAATTGTTAGAAATATCAAGAAAAAAAATATAAAATAAAATAAAAATAAAAATGATTAAATAAAAATTATGTTTCGTTTTTAAACATTATATAATTAAAAAAAAAACAATACAATATAATAAATAAATAAAACATTTGTTTTAATATAGCAATACAATAATTAAAAAAAAAAAACCATATATATAACAATATAATTAAAACAATAAAAAAATATGATATATAACAAAACAATAAAGAAAAAAAAAAATAAGATTTAAAATTAAAAAGAATAAAAATAAGATTTAAAATTAAAAAATATATATATAAAATCAAAAAAATTCTCAAATAAAAACAAAACAAAAAAAATATTTAAATAATGAAACCTATTTATGATGTTATAATATTACTATTTTTTTATGTGCATGGTCATTTTATGGATTTTTCTGTCTAGATGAATCTATAAGTCTTAAAAAAGAAAAAGAAAAAAATTCTAAATTTAAAACCCTAAAAAATTTAGTTCTTTTTGCATTTTCTTCACTAAAAATATATATAAAAAAAATTATAGTTTTTGAACCTAAAAACCTTAAAAAAGTAGTTTTTGGACACAAAAAACTATACAAAAACATATTTTCCCCAAAATCGTCTTTAAATTGACAGAATAGAAGGAAAACTAACCTTTGAAATGCAAAAAACTGCTGTCACCAATGTCAACACAACGCCTCCACAAAATTACGAATAGCAACACAATGCCTCCAATGCCAATGCAATGCCTTCACGAAGTTACCAATGCCAATGCAACACCTCCACAAAATTACCAATAGCGACACAACACCTCCAATGCCAATGCAATGCCTCCACGAAGTTACCAATGCCAACACAACACCTCCAGAAATTTGCTCTAACAAATACCAGAAAACTTGATGTGATGTGATGAATAGAAACAATCATTCTTATTATATAGCGAATATTGTCTGATTGGTTTACTATTTAACGAATGTGGGATTAAAATTTCAAATTTAAAATATTTACATTTAGTTTATTATAGTTCATACTATAGTTAAAATACTTTATATTTGCATGTAGTTATCATAGTTAATACTTTATTTAATATTTACATGTACTGAATGTTGAATAATTCAAATATAATCTCAGATTAAAAATTAAAATATGAAATACTTACATGTAGTTAATTATAATTAATATTATAGATAAAATAGTTAATATTTGCATTTAGTTATCATAGTTAATATTTACATGTACTCAATGTTTAAAATCATGGGATTAGATTTTAAAATCTAAAATATTTACATGTAGTTAATTATAGTTAATATTATAGTTTAAATAGTTAATATTTACATATTGTTATTTTTGTAAATATTTACATGTAGTCAATCTTAAACCATTCAAATAAGAAAATTATTTTAGTTTCGAAGGCATGCATGAAAGGAATATTTTGTGGATATTTTGAATAGAAAGTATAGTGAAATATTTGAAGACCAACAATTTATTAATAAATTTTGAAATATATTTTAGATGAATATAATGTAAGTTTAAAATTTAAAATTTAAAATATTTACATGTAGTAATTATAGTTAAAATAGTTAATATTTGCATGTAGGTATTATAGTAATATTATAGTTAATACTTACATCTAGTCAATGTTAAATCATTGAAATAAAAACATTATTTTAGTTTGGAAGGCATCCATGATAGAAATATTTTGTGTATATTTTGAATATAAATATCGGTAAAATATTTCAACACAAACAGTTTATTAAAAAAATGTTAAATACATTTTTTGACTAATATTTGTATCAAATATTTGAAATGAAAATTTTGGAGGGAAATTTTTTCGCGAAATTTTTTGGGGGGAAAATTTGGAGGGAAATTTTCAGTCTTTAAGCTATATATTGTAAGTGGGAGAGGAATTTGTATCATTCAACCTATTCTTGTTGAAAGCCATGGTTTCTTCTGATAACGAAGTTTTTCTTTCTAGAACATCAACATCTTTGTCACGCAACAACTCTATTTAGAGTGATGAATATAACGGGAGTTCGTTCACCATGAATAGAGAGTCAAAAAATTGACTTGGTCGTTATCCTAAAGATGATGAGAACAAAATTGATGAGGTGCAACAAAATGAAATTTCTGTAAATCGAGCGCCAGTTATACCACTTACTCTTAATCCTAAGGATTATGAAAGCAACAGTGATGAAGGGCATGATGAAGAATTTCCAGAGTCAAAAGTTTCACTTCGTCCTAATCCCAAGGATTATGAGGACACCATTGATGAAGAGGGAGATGAAGAATATCCATTTCAGCTTAATCCTAAGGATTATGTGAGAACAACAAATGAAGAGGGTAATGAAGAATCTGTAGAGTCAAAATATCCACTCTATCCTAATCCTGAGGAGTATGCCAGCACCACTAATGAAAAGGGGGATGTAAAATTTCCAGAGTCAAAATATCAAATTCGTCCTAATCGTAAGGATTATGCGAGCACCACTGATGAAGAGGGGAATGATAATGTTTTAGAGTCAAAACATCCACTTTGTCCCAATCCTAAGGATTATGCCAGCACCACTGATGAAGAGGGAAATGAAAAATTTACAGCGTCAAAATATCCACTCCGTCCTAATCCTAAGGATTATGCAAGCACCACTAATGAAGAGTGGGACGAAAAAATTCCAAAGTCAAAATTTCCACTTCGTCTTAATCCTAAGGATTATGTGAGCACCACAGATGAAAAGGGGAATGAAGAATTTGCAGAGTCAAAATATGCACTTCGTCCTAATCCTAAGGATTATGTCAACACCACTGAGGAAGAGGGAAATGAAGAATTTGCAGCGTCAAAATATCCATTTCATCCTAATCCTAAGGATTATGCCAGCACCACTGATGAAGATGGGGATGAATTTCCAAAGCTAAAATTTTCACTTCATCCTAATCATAACGATTATAATTTAACCACTGATGAAGGGGGGGATGAAGAATTTCTAATAAATATAGATTCAAGGCATTCACTTATTCCCAATCCTAAGGACTATGAGAGCTTTAGTGAGGAAGGGGAGGGGCAGGGTGAAGAAATTCTAGTGAATACAAATTCAAAGCTTCCACTTATGCCTAATCCCAAGGATTATGAGAGCGCCACTAAGGAAGGGGAGGATGAAGAGTTTCTTGCAAATGATAATTTTAAAGACACAGATCTGAATATTGCATTTTCTCCAAGTGACCATTTCAAAGACACTCATGGTGATGAAGAATTGAATCCTCCCAGGGAAGAATTTGAAAGCATGGGTCAAGATGGTGAAGAATTTCTTTTGAGTTAGGGTTACAAAAGTGCCGATGATTCTTGTGAAATGTTTTCTTCAACTGATGATGGTAAAGAAAATTTTCCAGGCAATGATGTTGATGAATTTATTAACTATGTTGAGGATGATGATAGTGGGGATAATATTCCTCCTAATGGTGATGAAACTACTTTTACAAAGGATGATGGAATGATGAAGCCATTGCAAGCAAATATTGCAACTAGGAGTAGGAGTAGACCTTTTCATATCAATCCAAAGCATTCCAGTTATACAAGGGTGAGGACAAAATATCTCACAAAAAGAAGTTCTGTCATTCATTTGATTTCAAGTGAATGTTGTCGAAGGGATTGCTTGAAAAATATGGATTTCAACTTTGTTTTGGAGAAAAGGAAAACATATATGTCAATGAATAAAAACATGCAAAATTCATATTTAGTGGGTTGCATGCAATCTACACTAGTAGGTTATGATTATCATATTGGGAATGTATTGCTTTGCAGAAAGGCGTTCAAAATGTTGCATTCAATTGGTAATTGTCATTTGTCAAGAATCCAGGATAGATTGGAAAGGGATCCCACATATTATTCAGAAGCACGTTATAAACGGGAGGTGGGGCCGTTTGCAAATACTGCTAAGACATGGATGAAAGACTTATTTTCAAATCATGGAGAGTGTATGCCAAATAAAGACACAATACATATTCTAGATAATTTCTCGAGACGAGAAATATTCATGTTATACAAAGATTATGCAGAAGCTATTGAAGGAATTGGTAATTTTATTACATATTCTTATTTTACAAGGATATGGAAAACTAAATTCAACAATGTTTGTATTCCTAAGAAGACAAGGATGGGGATTTGCAGCACATGTGCTTCTCTTAAAGAAAAAAGAGATAAATGTCAAGGGGCAGAAAGAGGTATGTGTTCAAAACATTGTTTTTTAAAATTTAATACTTATCAACTATGAAAATATATTTATTCATATGTTTCTTTTATTTTATGTATAGATTTTGTTGTCAAAGAACTTCAAGACCATCGCAATCAGCAAACAAGTGAAAGGAAAAAGTTGTATAAACATCAAAAGAAGTGTTATGATCATCCAAATAAATATCTGGGATTGATAATTGATGGTATGGACCAAAATAAAACACTTCTTCCACATTTTGTCCGCACCCCAAAAAAATTACAGGAGGAAAATTTCATTCAGTTTCACTTGGTTGGTTGTATGGTATTTAATGAGAAGATGTTTCCAAGAGTTTTCTTCACAACTCCAAATATTCACAATGATGCAAATATGACCATAACTATAATCCATGATGTGGTTACTCATTGGTCTAGGATTCTTCCTGAAGTTTTGTATTTACAATTAGGCAACACAAGTCGTGAGAACAAAAATCAAGTTCTTTTTGGGTATCTAAACATGCTTGTTGAATTCAGGATTTTTAAAAAGATAAAGGCTGGTTTCCTTCTTGTTGGGCATACTCATGATCATATTGATCAAATGTTCAGTCGTTTTTCAGTAACATTGAGGAGGAAAGGTTTTGGGGCTGACAGTATAGTAATTGAATGGGTTGAAGCTATGAATCATACTAGGTTAAAAATAGCTTAGTAAGAAGTTATACATTCAAAGCCTATTTCACATGTGTTGGAAGAAACTATTCTGCTGACATAAGGTTTATTTTGGATCGCATGATGAGGAGAATACATTGAACAACTTAACGACATTAGCTTCTGACATCAATTTGCATATCAAAAAAATTGGCAGATATACTTATATGGGCAAGAAGTATTCAAGCTGATGAAGGAATTAGGAGTATCATCAGGTTCTTATTTTTGAAGTTTCATTTCTGGAAGCATTAAATATTTTCCTTAAAGATATTTGCTATTCTGGAATTGATTCTTTGAACTCCATAATACAAAAGGTAGAAAAGAGACATCAATTATTAGGAATGTCTAGAGGAAATTAAAAGATGTATTAGAGATACATATGAGTGCTTGGATATTGCTGATTGAGTTTGGTGGGGTATTTTACCATTGAAATCAAAGTGATATGATTTCAATATCAATAAATGGGGATACGCTTTTAAAGACTCCTTTTTTTTTGCCACAAAATATGCCAAATGAACATGAACATCAGGAAACACACAATGTTTAACAAGAACAGCTTCAAGCTATTATTAATTCCCCACAGGTAGAGGGAAGAGAAATCTATATTGGTTCTAGAAGATCACATGCACAACGTGAAGCCATGGAAGACCTTTACAGGGGTTCTGTGCAGGATCTTAAGGAGGGTTGCATGATAGCAGTGTTAGCAGATGAAGATCCACTTGGCTATCCATTCTGGATTGCCAAGGTTATAAAGGTCATTAATGAAAATGAAGAGATTACAGTTTTTGATGTACATTGGTATGCCACAAGTACCCACCCTTTCAATGGTGTGTACAAGCCAGAGATGGTAGTGGAAAAAAGAATTGGCAGAAAGAGAAAAATAAAGGGCACAAATATAAATCGTCACCGCACAGATGTCTTAAAATTGGAGGATGTTGACATACTTGTGTATGACTTCAATTTGACAAAGAGAGGAACTCTTCGGTTGCAGACCATAAATATTTTGAAGAAATTGCTACCAGAACAATAACTATTGAGATGGGACTCTGCAGAATGTAGACGTAGATCTACAAGACTTTTGAACTCTGAAATGGTGGGCATGCATGTTGACTCATATGGAGCACTAGTTGATGAAAGAGAAGAATATGAATCATCTTCATCTGCATCGAGCCATTCATCTGAAGATGTAGGTTATGATGGTGTGCCAGAACCTATGGTTGATTTTGAATAACTATCTAAGACACTTTTATGTAATTGATGTTTTCATGGTAACTTGAAATAAAAATTTTGACTTCCATCTCATTTTTCATGAAGTTATGAGACATTTCTATGTTTGTTGGATTATATGTTTTAATTATGAAGAATTCATCTCTTTATAATATTGACAATGCAACAATGAATTACAAAAATAATTTATGTTATATTCAATGTACCAATGTTGATATTTTAATTATAAGTAAAATAGAAAATAGAAACTAATGTTGAATTTTTATATTATGCACTGATATTACCATGATATTATGTATTGTTACCATTTGGTATAAGATACTTATAAATTTTTTAATAATTATATGCGTCATTGAAAGGAACAATTTGTTTTGATGCTTGATTTTTAGGTTTTGGTTGAAATTAGATTTAAATTTGTCTTATGCTAAGATTTGAAAAAAGATAAGTTTTTATCCTTTAAAATTAAAATTACTCTTACTTGTTTCTGTTCAATGATAATTTTCTCATTTACTTGTTCATTTTTTTAAATTGTTTTAGTCTTATAATTTCTCCATAATTTCATTGTTCAAGTATGTTGAAAACTTAAGATTGAAAAACTTAAGATTGAAAAACTTTAGATTTACAACTTGTCATTAAGTTTTTTATGCGCTACCAAATTTTATCTTTAATGTTATGGTTAACAATAATTACAATTTTGGGGTTGTTTAGAGTCAAGATATTTTATGTTTAACAACGTGGATGAAAATTGTTCGAAATGATAAGCCCTTTAGACATGTATTTGTTTATCTTTAACATTATCTATCAAAAATGTTAGAATCGTTTTTTTTGTTGGAAATGTTGTCATCGATGGCAAAGGATTTGGAAAAGGAGGAGCACCTGAAACAACAACAAGGCAATGAGAGTGGGTAGCTAATATGCAGCAGAGAAGCAAGGAGCAAGATTTACCAAGGAGCAGAGGAAGCAGTGAATTGAAGCAGAGTTGTCCAGAGACAGAGTAGGAGAAAAAGGCCATCGAATAGAAAATCTGGCCAATTGAGAAGAATAAGTGAATGTTCTTGTAAATGGTTACATTTTTATATAATGATGAGGGGTTGCTTCTAAATTCTCTGTGAATTATATGTATATTCTTGATTGAATTCAGTAGGAAGGATATTTGAGTCCCTGTGGAAAATTATGAAACCCTGTGTTACTGACAGATGGGATTATGCCTATGTAGACTGCTTGAATTTATTGTGAAAGCGTGAATTTGTTACTCATGGTATGTAAACATCATAAGCTCTGTGGAAGAAGTAGATTCGTGAATCTGTATAAGGTAATTTTGAGGAGTATTTATTGGACAAATCGTTATCGATTACACGAATTATTGCTCATTGAATCTTGAATATGGGTTAACTTGGGTGAAGGGGTTCGAATTTTTTCCAGAATTCCAACTGATACTAGTATCTCTCTCCATGTAATGAATTTCCGAACAATTGATTCATATATATTAGGTTGCTAAGGCCACGATATAGTGAGCAATGGGGAATGTATAACCTGACGAAGCAGTGCGTTATAGTATGCGGAGGAGTTGTGTTGAAACATTGATGGACCAAAGATTAGAATATAAATTGACGAAACCTTGAGCTAAGGGGCAGAACCACGAAGGAGGAATAGTGGATGTGGTTTAGAGCGAACTGGTGGTTTTCATCGTACCACCTTTGACGGGCAAGTGGTATTCAAGAGATTGGGAGCGATTCCATAGAATGAGCGACACGCGTCCCTGAACGAATCTGCAAAACCGCCATCATTGCGCGCCATTGCACGTTAATGTTTGATCAAGGAAGCCGCATGATATTGTTGAGCATCGTCGATCTAGAGGGGAGCCATCGGACGGTGGCCATATGAGGAAGGTGTGCAAAGGATAACCACGGTACGGTGCGAGTATGTGATTGGGTCGTTGATTATATATGTGGGCCCTAGGCTAAATTATATTGATTGGGACTGTTCTACTAAGTTTAGATGGATATATATTACTGTTGGGTTTTAATATAAGTCAGCGATGCGTTAATGTTTGTAACAGTTGAAGTGGGGAATATATTTTACGAGGAAATCATGAGCATGTAAGAGTATATCTAAGTTCGTATATATATAAAGTTGATGCGTCGGGGTTTAAGCCAAAGTCAAGGATACTATGTAGCATTTCGAAACACTGGTAGAAAAATGTATAATATATGGGTATATTACGTTTATAATATGGTTGCATAACCATAGATGAATGAGAAACTATCAAAGCTTCCGCATAGTTCTAGAGTATCCAGATATGTTTATTGAAATTTCCAGTTCAGTAATAGAATGATAAATTGCACAGCAGTTATATTAAAATGCAGTTGTACATACAGCAGTTATATAACTGCAATGAACAAGGAACTGAATAAAAGAGAAAACGAAAAAGAGAGTGAGGTTGGATGAATGAGGAAGGAAAAGAGGAAGAGAGGAGTGCTATTCGAAATATACACTGTAATTGATGAATGTTTTTAACTGTTTATATTGTTTGTGATGTAATTGGAAAGTCTCCAGAGAAAGATAAAATCCCACTGTAAAGTTGAAATGGTACATTTTTTCTGAGTAAATTGATAAAAGAGAAGAGAATGCAGAATTGAAGAAAAAAAAATAATCAAGCAGATATGAAGATTGAAGTACAGTAAAAGAAATCAAAGGTACAGAATAGATCTGATATCCAAGGTAAATCAACAAATGTTTCTTTATGAAAAGAGGGAGTTGAAGCTTGAAGAATTTGAGGTTGGAGCCTCCTCTAGGTTGGTGCTCACAAAAAACCAATGGTGAAAGGGAGTTGGAGCTTGCCTTTACATCACAACAATAATAAGATTTGGTTTTCTCCCTTTATGGGTTTCCACTTATATCTTATGTCTCTGTGCATGATGTTTATGTGTTGATCTGGTTTATATCATCTGTTTAATACTTGCTGCTGTCATATTAAGTCTGCTGTTATATTTTATTAATTCTTGCCGCTCACATTCTAAGACTACTCACATATTAAGTTGAATATGAAATGAAGGTGTAATTAAGTTTTATGAAAATGTTTTAAAAGTCCATGAATGTGTTAAACTGATTCACCCCCCCCCCCCTCAGTTTAACTAAGGGTTCAACAATTGGTATCAGAGTCAGTTCCTTTTTGTAGCAGTTTAACAACTGAAAGGAGATCCTAGGTTCTTGAGATGGCTAGTCAAGAAGGATCCTCAACGAACAAAGCCCCTTTTTTCACTGGTGCAAATTATGCCTTCTAGAAAATCAGAATGAGAACATACATAATGTCCTTAGGAGTAGAAGTTTGGGCTGCTGTGGAATTTGGATATGACTCTAAGGAAAATGTCTCAGAGAAAGAAGCCAAACAAGATTTTGTGGCTAATGCAAAGGCAATGAATGCAATCTTGAATGGACTGTGTGAGGTAGAATTCATCAAAGTAATGCACAGCGAGACTGCCAAAGAAATGTGGGAAACTCTAGAAAATATTCATGAGGGAGATAAAAAGGTGAAGACAGCTAAACTTCAAGTCTATAGAGCCCAGTTTAAAAATTTAAAGATGAATGATGATGAAGATATTGCTAGTTTCTTTTTGAGGGTTGCAGAAATTTTCAATAATATGAAAGCACTAGGTGAAAACATGCAAGAATGTGTAATTGTTCAAAAGATCCTAAGATCTTTGCCATCTAGCTTTAATCCCAAGGTCTCTGCCATAGAAGAAACGGCAGATTGGGAAACCTTAACCATGAACTAGCTTCTTGGAAAACTAACAGCTTATGAGATGAGATTGCCACAGAGAAAGTTAAACGTAAGGGAGGCATCTTTTAAGGCAGAGAAGAAGAAAGAAGAAAAATAAGATATATGCTCTTGTTCTAATGAAGAAGAGGCTAAATTTATCAGGAAGTTGGATAAAGGCTCGAGTAAGTATAAAGGTAAACTTCCATTTAAATGTTTCAATTGTGGAAGATTTAGACACTATGCTTCTAAATTTCCTTATAAGAAAACAAAGAATCAGGCTCAGGAATCAGAGAAGACCATATCTAAGAACTGGCAGAAAGGGAAGAGATTCAATAGAAAATATTTCTATGCTCAGTAAGACAGCAGTGCAAAAGAAGACTCAGCTGAATTCTCAAGTGAAGAAGGAACATCAGAATTTGTTTTGATGGCTATAGAAGAGCTGGAAGAATTTTTTTTAGAAGATGAGGAAGAAGGTGAAGTGGACCTTGAGGGGGAGCTAAGAAGTGCCTTGGAGGAAATTGACAAACTAAAACTGAAGTGCAGAAAACAGAAAGACATTCTTCTCAAATACGTGAGAGAGGAACAAAATTCAGAAGCCCTCATTCAGTTGAAAGTAGAGCTTGAAGAAGCCAAGAAGGTAGAGGATATTCTACTTAATCAGATCAAGGATAAAGCTCAGGAACAAGAGAAGTTGGAAGAAGAAGTAGTGAGCCTAATAAAGAACTTAGAAAAAGCCCAAAGAGAACTATTAATGAATACACCTCTAATGAAAGGCTCTGGACAGTCGGGTCAGATTCTAAATGCACAAAGGTCACCTCTGATAAAAACTGGGATAGGCTATGAAGGAGAATCAAGAAAAGACAAAGAAAAAGAAAACAAAAATATTATTTTTGTAAAAGCAGATGAGAATATCCAAGCAGTTCAAAAGATTTCAAAGGAAGAAGAATCCTGCAATAAAGTAGATAAAAATCAGGAAGAAGCTCAAATGACAAAGGATGAAGTAAATAAACTGTCAACTGAAAAAACCTTGCATACTCCTGAATATGTCAAATTTGGAAGTCATCAAAGGAGCTTTTTTCCTTCTATGAAAAATGCTACTTGTTATTCTTGTCACAAATTAGGACACATTGCTGCATATTTTTATAATAGAAGAATAAATACAAACCAGCAAAGGATGCAAACAATAAAATTTTTTACTCAAGTAGGAAGATGGAGAAGACAACCTTTTGTCAGGTATGCAAATTGTTTTTATGGATACTATTTTTATTGTAATGATTTTGGCCATAAAATCATAGAATGCAGGAAATATGAACAAAGACTGTTGTCCAAAACCTCAAGAAGGTTTATGAATCATGGAGAGTTTATTCCTACTTATAATCCTGCTAAGGATATATCCAAATGCTGTGTATGCAATAAAAGTGGACATATGTCTTCCAAATGTTCTCTAAGAGAGTGTAGTTCATCATCTCAGAAAAGATACCAAACAAGAGGATGCTTGTAGTGGAAAAAGAAAGTGAATAAATGTGACTTGGCTCTAATAGCTCAAGATCTAAAAAGCCAGTGGTATTTGGACAGCGGTTGCTCAAAGCATATGTCAGGAGATAGAAGCAAGTTTATAACCTTTGACGAAAAGAAATCTGGAAATGTTACTTTTGGAAATGATAAAGCAGGAAAGATCAAAGGAAGAGGCTCAGTCAGTCTGGAAAATGGTAGAGGAAAAGCCCAGGATGTACTATTTGTGGATGGGCTGAAAGAAAATCTGTTGAGTGTTAGTCAAATGTGTGATAAAGGCTGTGAAGTTCTTTTTAGAGCTCAAGACTGTGAAGTAAGATCAAGCACCACTGGAAAAACCCTGATCAAAGGTGTTCGAACGGAAAGCAATGTCTATGTAGTAAAAGAAGAAAATGAAGCATGTCATCTTAGAAAATTTGAGGAGTCTTGGTTATGGCATAGGAGATTGGGACACCTAAAGTTTGATCATATCATAAGTCTAAGAAAAAATAATGCAGTCAGAGATATGCCAGTCATCAAGAAGCCTTCATATACAATATGTAAATCCTGTCAGCTAGGTAAGCAGACCCGCACATCCTTTAAAACCAAAGAGAAGTTATCTACAAGCAGACCTCTTCAACTTGTTCACATGGATTTGTGTGGGCCTTCGAGAAATAAAACACCAAGTGGAGAATCCTATTTCATGCTAATAATAGATGATTTTTCTAGAATGACATGGGTTGTATTTCTCAAACACAAATTGGAAGCATTTGAGAAATTCAAAATATTCAAGGCTTTGGCAGAAAATCAAACAGGATGCAAGCTAAAGTGCATCAGATCAGACAGAGGAGGTGAATTTACAGATTATGATTTTGCAGACCTGTGCAATGAGCATGGGATAAAGCAACAGTTCACAATTGCAGGAACACCTCAGCAAAACGGAGTGGCAGAGAGACAGAACAGGTCTGTACAACAGATTGCCAGAGCCATGATGCAAGAAAGTGACATTCCTCAAACCTTTTGGGCAGAAGCAGTACACACAGCTGTGCATATCCTAAACAGAGCTCATTTAAGACCAAACAATGACAAGACTCCTTATGAATTATGGCATGGTAAACCTGCATCAATCAAGCATTTTAGATTTTTTGGAAGTAAGTGTTTTATAAAAAATAATGATGAAAATTTGGGAAAGTTTGATGCAAGAGCAGATGAAGGAATATTCTTAGGATATGCATCTAAGAGTAAAGGTTACAGGTGCTACAACAAAATACTTCACAAAATTGTAGAAAGTATTGATGTAAGATTTGATGAAGAACTATCAGACAAACTAAGAAGTACATATTGCAGCAATCCTCTGGAAGTTCATGAAGAAGAGAATCAAGATGATGATGAAATAAACAAGCCAATAGAAGATACAGATCTAAGATCAAAAATATCCTCAAGATACATTCAGAAGAATCATCCAGAAGATCAAATCATTGGGGACAAGAGTGTAGGTGTACAGACAAGAAGACAGCTAATTGAACAGACTGAAGAGGTATACCTCGCAATGTTGTCACAAATAGAGCCAAAGAAGTTTGAAGAAGCCAGCAAAGACAAACATTGGGTAAATGCCATGAATGAAGAATTGGACCAAATTGAGAAGAACAACACTTGGGAACTAGTTCCAAGACCCAGTGAGAAAAATGTCATTGGCTCAAAATGGGTATTCAAAAATAAGATGAATGAACAAGGACAGGTAATCAGGAATAAAGCTAGAGTTTTGTGCAAGGGATATTCACAGGTTGAAGGACTTGATTATGATGAAACATTTGCCCTTGTAGCTAGAATGGAAGCTATCAGACTGTTTTTAGCTTTTGCTTGCTATCATGACTTCAAGGTATATCAAATGGATGTGAAGTCTGCCTTCCTGAATGGATATTTAGAGGAAGAAGTCTACATGGAGCAACCAGAAGGGTTCTCCTTAACAAATAATGTAGACTATGTTTTTAGATTAAAGAAAGCATTATATGTGCTGAAACAAGCTCCTCAAGAATGGTATTCAAGGCTGGACAAATACTTGCAAAAACAAGGTTCAAGAAAGGGGGAGTAGACAGCAACTTGTACATAAAAGCAAATGAAGATGAAATTTTGATTGTAGTAGTGTATGTAGATGATATCATGTTTGGAAGCAGCAAAGATGAGTTAAAAAAAGGATTTGCTAAAGAGATGAAATCAGAATTTGTAATGTCTATGATTGGAGAGCTTACCTTCTATTTAGGAATACAAATTCAACAAAAGAGCACAGGAAAATTTATCTCACAAGAAAAATACTTAAAAGAGATGCTGAAAAGATTTAAAATGGAGGACTGCAAACCTGTGTCAACTCCCATGACTACTGGATGCAAGCTTTGTGCAGATGATGGAACAGCTGATGTAGATCAAAAACTTTACAAATCCACGGTTGGAAGTCTGTTATATCTAACAGCTTCTAGACCAGACATTGTGTTGGCTGTAGGACTTGTGGCAAGATATCAAGCAGCACCAAAACAAAATCACTTACTAGCAATTAAAAGAATATTCGGATATCTACAAGGGACTGCACATTATGGGCTATGGTATCCAAAAGGAAAAAACTTCATTTTGACAGCATATACAGATGCAGATTGGGCCAGTTGTGTTGATGATAGGAAAAGCACAAGTGGAGGTTCATTCTATTTAGGAGAGAGTCTGGTGGCATGGCTAAGCAAGAAACAAACATCTATTTCTCTATCCACAGCAGAAGCAGAATACATAGCAGCAATAGCATGTTGTACACAAGTCATGTGGATGAAGCAAACCCTCCAAGACATGAAGGTAAGCATTGATGAACCTATTTCAATCAAATGTGATAATATAAGTGCTATAAGTATATCTAAAAATACTGTGCTTCATTCAAAAACTAAACATATTCCAATCAAGTATCATTTTCTCAGAGAACAAGTAGCTCAAAAAGTAGTAAAGTTGGAATATGTGCCAACAAAAGAACAGACAACAGATATATTTACAAAACCTCTTGCTAGAGAACCATTTGAATATTTGAGAGATAGACTAGGGGTAGTATCTATAGATGCTACTCTCTGATATGAAGAGAAAGCACAGTTTCGGGGGGAGAACAGAAATGAAAATATCATTCCAGGGGAAGATCAACCAGTAAGGAAAGCATAAAACAGGTCCTCAAGATCAAAAGCTTCTGGAAAGAATACATCCAGCATAAAAGAGTCAATGAAAAGGCTAAAGAGTCAGTGTTTTAAGATTCAATCCAAATTTTGGAGCAGCAAGGACGAAGTCAGCAGAAAAGGGTCTAAACATAACTCAGAGAGAGGAAATGCAGAAAGCAAACTAGGAAATGAGCAACCCTTTGCCATTGATGTCAAAGGGGGAGGAAAAGAAAAAAAAGTGCTTCTAAAAAGAAAGCAGAGGTTATTTCCATCAATGCCAAAGGGGGAGACTATTGGAAATGTTGTCATTGATGGAAAAGGAGTTGGAAAAGGAGGAGCTGGCAAAGGAAATGAAAAAGGAGGAGTACCTGAAACAACAACAAGGTAGCAGAGAGGTAGCCGAGGCAGCAAAAAAAGAAGCAAGGAGTAGTATCAGTCAAGGAGCAGAGGAAACAGTGAATTGAAGCAGAGACAAGCAGTGAATTGAAGCAGAGTTGTCCAGAGACAGAGTAGGAGAAAAAGGCCATCGAATAGAAAATCTGGCCAATTGAGAAGAATAAGTGAATGTTCTTGTAAATGGTTACATTTTTATATAATGATGAGGGGTTGCTTCTAAATTCTCTGTGAATTATATGTATATTCTTGATTGAATTCAGTAGGAAGGATATTTGAGTCCCTGTGGAAAATTATGAAACCCTGTGTTACTGACAGATGGGATTATGCCTATGTAGACTGCTTGAATTTATTGTGAAAGCGTGAATTTGTTACTCATGGTATGTAAACATCATAAGCTCTGTGGAAGAAGTAGATTCGTGAATCTGTATAAGGTAATTTTGAGGAGTATTTATTGGACAAATCGTTATCGATTACACGAATTATTGCTCATTGAATCTTGAATATGGGTTAACTTGGGTGAAGGGGTTCGAATTTTTTCCAGAATTCCAACTGATACTAGTATCTCTCTCCATGTAATGAATTTCCGAACAATTGATTCATATATATTAGGTTGCTAAGGCCACGATATAGTGAGCAATGGGGAATGTATAACCTGACGAAGCAGTGCGTTATAGTATGCGGAGGAGTTGTGTTGAAACATTGATGGACCAAAGATTAGAATATAAATTGACGAAACCTTGAGCTAAGGGGCAGAACCACGAAGGAGGAATAGTGGATGTGGTTTAGAGCGAACTGGTGGTTTTCATCGTACCACCTTTGACGGGCAAGTGGTATTCAAGAGATTGGGAGCGATTCCATAGAATGAGCGACACGCGTCCCTGAACGAATCTGCAAAACCGCCATCATTGCGCGCCATTGCACGTTAATGTTTGATCAAGGAAGCCGCATGATATTGTTGAGCATCGTCGATCTAGAGGGGAGCCATCGGACGGTGGCCATATGAGGAAGGTGTGCAAAGGATAACCACGGTACGGTGCGAGTATGTGATTGGGTCGTTGATTATATATGTGGGCCCTAGGCTAAATTATATTGATTGGGACTGTTCTACTAAGTTTAGATGGATATATATTACTGTTGGGTTTTAATATAAGTCAGCGATGCGTTAATGTTTGTAACAGTTGAAGTGGGGAATATATTTTACGAGGAAATCATGAGCATGTAAGAGTATATCTAAGTTCGTATATATATAAAGTTGATGCGTCGGGGTTTAAGCCAAAGTCAAGGATACTATGTAGCATTTCGAAACACTGGTAGAAAAATGTATAATATATGGGTATATTACGTTTATAATATGGTTGCATAACCATAGATGAATGAGAAACTATCAAAGCTTCCGCATAGTTCTAGAGTATCCAGATATGTTTATTGAAATTTCCAGTTCAGCAGTAGAATGATAAATTGCACAGCAGTTATATTAAAAGGCAATTGTACATACAGCGGTTATATAACTGCAATGAACAGGGAACTGAATAAAAGAGAAAACGAAAAAGAGAGTGAGGTTGGATGAATGAGGAAGGAAAAGAGGAAGAGAGGAGTGCTACTCGAAATATACACTGTAATTGAATGAATGTTTTTAACTGTTTATATTGTTTGTGATGTAATTGGCAAGTCTCTGGAGAAAGATAAAATCCCACTGTAAAGTTGAAATGGTACATTTTTTTTTCGAGTAAATTGATAAAATAGAAGAGAATGCAGAATTGAAGAAAAAGAAATAATCAAGCAGATATGAAGATTGAAGTACAGTAAAATAAATCAAAGGTACAGAATAGAGCTGATATCCAAGGTAAATCAGCAAATGTTTCTTTATGAAAAAGAGGGAGTTGAAGCTTCCTTGCAAGTTTTAGCTTGCAGAATTTGAGGTTGGAGCCTCCTGTAGGTTGGTGCTTACAGAAAAATAGTGGTGAGAGGGAGTTGGAGCTTGCCTTTACATCACAACAATAATAAGATGTGGTTTTCTCCATTTATAGGTTTCCACTTATATCTGGTGTCTCTGTGCATGATTTTTATGTGTTGATCTTGTTTATATCATATTTATCCTTATTGCTCACATTAGACTACTCACATATTAAGTTGAATATGAAAATGAGGGTTGAAGTAAGTTTATGAAAAAAGTTTTAAAAGTCCATGAATGTGTTAAGCTGATTCACCGCCCCCCTCTCCCAGTTTAACTAAGGGTTCGGCAAAGTGAACAAGAACATAGTTTGAATGTGTGGATATGCGATGATCCTTTTCAAAATCCCCTATTTAAACGATGTTCTATTTTTCCTTGATCAAAAGAAAAGCATGTGCGGATATGGGCTACTTTCAATTTTTCCTAGTTAATCTAAATGATCAACTATAGGGATATGGTGAGTTGTTAATGAGATTGTTCATATGCTTTCCTAGGATCATAGGAGGGTACAAAGGCAACATAGATTACTTTCTCTTCTATCGAAAATTCAATCCTGGTCCCGAAATCCTAGTGCAAGAATTGAACTGTTGATGACTTTTACACTAGAAAAAGAAATAGCTAAGCATGTGAAGAATTGGGCCACTTACTTTGGCTAATTACCTAGATGTTTTGGTAACTAAATTTTCAAAACATAAATTATTTCGAAATGAAAGTTAATTCCCCTCCTTCTTAAATTATGTCTTAACTTTTCAAAAATCAACTTGAAATAAAAATAACACCTAGGCTACTAAAAGAAGCTAAGAATGAGCTTTAGCAAGTTGCGGGGGGACCTCAACTAGTGATGGAAGATGTATTATGAAGTTTCGCAACCACTTTTCTGAAGAAAAAATATGGAGTTAGTGGAGAAAATTCCACTTTGTTTTTTGCGCGCGAAATTTGAAACGAGGGCGCGATTTACGCGCGCATCTCGGCTACGAATACGCGCACTTGGGCATACTTTGCTTGTGTGAAATGCGCACAAATTTTCTGCGAGTAATTTTGGGGAGCTCTTCTACTTCGATATATCACTAGGGATGAACTAGTAATGAAGAAGAGAAAGGGGGGAAATTCCATCCCAAATCCACAACAAAGACAAAGGTCTGCGGGAAAAAAGTACAACCACATCAACTTGGAAATAAAATTTATTAGAGTCTCCAATCATGTGTTTGTGTTTAGCACGAATGTACCAAATCACACTTTCTTAAGAGGGGTGGTTTTCCCTCTTAAGTTATTAGTCATGACTGAGAAAAATAGATGGAGTCAAGCAAGTTAGTGGAACATGCTCAAACATAAATATACTAGATAGAGAAATAGCATGCATATTCCGACATAAAAATTAAAATAAAACAAAAATAAATAACACAAAAGCTCTAAATAGAGTCAAACAACTTCAATAATCCAAATGGCAGTGCTTACATCCCCTATTATTGAGTGTTGGTAAGAAATGAGGATGAAACTTTAAGCCAATTGCCAAGGGGCCTTGAATATGGATCTCCAAGTCCCGATGCAAGGATGTATTTACTTTTGAGCTACCTTGGCACAAAGTATCCCCTCTCTCTCTTGTAGGTGGACTAGAGTTGTTGGATGGCCGGCAACTAAGTACACTCTATCTTGCTGGGATCACCTTTCTTTGGTATTTCTTGGGGCAATTATAGCCAACATAACAATGTGGTCTCATATTGTTCATCTCTTAGTGGCCTTTTATAGGGAGAATTCAAATCCTCCTTCCCTCTCTTGGTACATTATGGATAGTGACCCAAGAGGAGGTGATCCTGTGTGCTCCCTTGAGGTCCTAAGCAAGCTTGGGCGAGTTTGTCCTTAGGCGGCCTCAGAGTGTGGAATCAATGTCTTGGAGTGTGCCTTGTGGTCTGGAAAGTGACTTCCGCCACTCCAAGTTGCGTGCCTTTTTGAGAAAAAGGCACACAAAGGCACTTTATTCGATCATTTTCTCTACCAAAGGCACATTTATTAGTTCTTCTTGTGCGCAATTTTATTTTTCCTTTCATACCTAGATAGTTTCAAATACTTTAGATTCTCTAATGTCTCCTGACTGTAAATCTTTACGCACAAAATTAAATAATATTTACCTTTTCTTATTCGATTTTCCGGTGATAACGGGGGAAAATAACCAACAACACTCTCTTCGATCTCGGGCTGAGGAAACTGGCGAGATCAAACCATCAAAACCAAGAAAAGTCCCAATGGTATAAAGAGGTTGTATTCAAACCAACCAATCTTGTGCAATTTGTGGTGAGAATGGCCATTACACTCATCACTATCTCGAACTCCCCGAGATGAAGAATCTTCAAGGTAAGCGGATAAGGGGGAACTACACAACAAATAGCGCCAATGCGGGAACCCTTCCCCTACCAAGGGGTGGTTAGTACCCGGTAGAAACAACCACCACTCGATGATTCTAGAAACAACAACCACAAAATCTATGTGAGCCCGGAAAGAATTTTTTTCAAACATGAAATCAAAGTTACGACGAACTGCTGAGACAACGGTGCATTAGGGGATAGCACGAGTGCACACAATCACCGTTGACTATATCAAAAATCCCTATTGAAGCATTTCCAATAATGGCTAAGGGTCCAGCAGGCAGGTAAGGACACCACTCCCAAAAAGCCCATAATTATAGCATTGTGGATGACTTAGCAAAGTCCCCCGCTACCATGTCATCTTTAAATCTTTGTAATCTTTCCCGAATCAAATTAAACGTGCCCTCGCATTAGGCACATTGATACATCTTTGATTCGGGCCGAATGGATTATGAATTAAACAAACCACCCCTAGGATTCCTTCATGGTCGCCTTCCAGGATACGGTGTCAATGTTCATCATATCCACCGATGTATCATTGACGGTGTACATCTATTCGCCATCATGTCAAAAGTGTTCAGTAGAAGTTAGGATCTCCCGAAATGAAGTCATCCGAGACATCACTCTTCGTACAACGGGCGCCCATGTATTCCTATGAGGTCTATCAAAATGTCCACCAGTGCCTTACCGCTAGAAGAATGGTTCTCATAGACTTTGAGGTCTTTCGATGCTCGGTCATGAATTACTTCTACTCAAAAGGGTACAAAGGGACCACCGACCCAAATTTGGTCAACATTGGGTTTGGTCAAAGAAACTAACATCATGCAATAGAAGTGTGTGGAAGGGCCGATAGTGGAAGCATCGGGAGGCGTAAGGACGCGATGAGGTGTGTGGGCTGCCGAAAGGTGAAGCGAAATGCCGTGCTAATTGTTGCCAAGGGAGAGTCGAGAAGGGAGGAGGTGTCATTTTATACCATTCTGCGAGGTACAGTGAAAATTGTTGTTAGAACAAGAAAATTTCATCCTAAAATGTTGGGAAGTATTAGGCCGACATAGTCCCTCACAAACCATAGATTGAAATATGGTATATGGTTGAACATTTAACTCCATTATTTTCATTAAAGGTTCATTTGTGCTTTTATTGCCTACATTTAAACTATTTGAATTACGGTCGCTTTATGCTTTGTTAATATTGCCTTGGAGGCCGGTTGAATGGTTTAAATCTATGTCCTCAGAGCTCTCATTTTCCAAAATATGGTTCGTATATGGTGGATATACAATGGGCCATTTATATCTATACATATTATATGAGTATTGAAGAATGGTCTTATGCCAATGCTATATGCATTGGATATTGGTTTATATAGGTGACGGAAAATACAATTTTTTGAAGATCGTATATCATATGTGAAGAGAATATAATATAGTTGGTCCATATTGGCATGATTTTATATGTGTATTAATCGCATTATATACTATATATTATGCAATTAAAGCCAAGCCAAGAGATTTAATTGGTTTCCTATTGACATTTTCACACACCTTTCATTTAGTAAGTTGAGTTGTTGATAAACGGCTGAAATCATTGAATTATTAGGTTTCTAAATACTTCAATACACTCTACTATTCATGATATAGTTGAAATTGAAGGAAATCTCCTTGACATTCATGCATGCCTACAATATGCACAAGAAAATATTGAGTTTACGTAGTTGGAGTCTCGGCTCCAACAAGATGAACTTCAGCAAAAGAGTCATCATTACGAACATGTTTTTACTTGTTAAAAATTTAGAGGGACTCCCATCCGGCGGCAAGAATGTAAATTTGAGGTTGGTCCACATTTAGTACCCATTTTAGGAGCGGATGCCACCAAATATGCGAGAAATGCGACATGCACCTCCAAGCCCATCATTAGACCTTTGGAAAGCTTGTCCACAACAAGCACAAAATTGACATGAGTATGACAAGGGTATCCTTTCATATTCCGGACTACTCCAAGCCCATAAAATTTCGAGTCTTTGGTTATTCATCACGAGTTCACCTTCATTTTGTTCCGGATCATGCTCCTCTTCCACAGCAACAACGACAATAAATTGAAAAATGCCAACTTTGTGATCGCGTTGGCCACTTATGAAGTATCAACATTTTGATCTTCACCCATGCAAGAAGTGTGGTCAACCTGCAGGTTCT
This sequence comes from Pinus albicaulis, assembly GCA_034641835.2. Lineage (NCBI taxonomy): Eukaryota > Viridiplantae > Streptophyta > Pinopsida > Pinales > Pinaceae > Pinus > Pinus albicaulis. The sequence goes on along the minus strand of JAXQQM020076734.1, from coordinate 105,517 downwards.
TCACATAGATGCTTTAAAACAAGCCTCCTGCAAGAACAAAGCTTCATATTGGATGGATCACTTCTTGGCAATGAGCCTCGACAACCAAGAATATTTTTAAGTCACATGTCGGGCTTGTTCTAGAATATTGAACAATCTTTCGGTTGATTTTTAGCCATCATCTCACCTTGTACCTAACGGGGGGAAATAGTGGTCATCTACAAGCTTGAAGCCACATCAAGTGAGCACGAGCCACAATCTCTCGAGTTTGGATTCGAGTTGTAGCTAGAGACACAACACTGGCAGTTTGGGCCACAATTTGTCATTCCGGATTCGGAAGTTGTGGCCTAGATACACGGATTCCCATGAGCATGCCTTTGGTTGATGGAAAACCTTAAACCATCTGTCACGGGGTTCATCTTATTCCTCTTCAAAGAATTCAGAGCACTTCCTTTGGTAGAAGACTTGACTTCTTTCTAGCCTTGGTAGAGAGTTCTAAGAAATGCATCAAGAATTCCGGTGTTGGTGGTCATCCTTAAACCATCACGGATTGCGGACCTCCTTTTCTGGGTTGAACGTCTCCCTCTTCAAATATGAGGGACACTTCCTCTAGTAGAAGCCCTCATCTTCTTACCATATTTGCAAGAGTTCTAGGAAATTTGCAATAAGCGTTGCATTCCAGGTTTGGTGGTCATCCTTAAACCACCTCTTTGTATAAACATTTCAAAGAGCTTATTCAACGAGTTTTGCCATGCATACTTTGCAAATTTTAATTACAACTCTCTTCTTGAGACTCCACACATACCCCTTCGGATTAAGGGTGGGAATGTTGGACACCTAATCCTGGGTAGGTGTGAAGTTGAACCGTCACAAAGAGTCCAGTGACCATGGAATTTGGAATCCAAGGATTTCTCATTGTATTATAAGTGTACATCATACCAATGGTAATATGCAACTAATGCTTATCTTTCCCTTTGTGTGTGTTTACTTTCTCACCCACCATGTGTGTGTTTAACAATACTCCTTGGAAGAAGTTATATGTACGCCATGTACGCCATAGCACATCCTCCATCTTCGGATTATGATGTTCCGCGATGGGGATCACATCATCATCGTCGAATAGCTAAGATTCCATGACAAGCAACCCATGGCAGAATGCCAATGTCATTCTACCCTATGTAGACAAATATTTAGAATCACCACATGGTACCAAGAATATGGCCCTGGCCAATTCAAACCATCGTTTATCCTTCGGATCATTCCTAGGAGATCCCCTTGTAATACCGGAGATCATTCGATATCATAGAGGCCTAATGTGCATGATGTCATCATCGAAACTACCAAGACCAGCACAGGCAGGCTGGTAGTAACAAAACCGAGGCCAACGGCACAATGGCTTCTACATTCTCGCCATCTCGTAAACTCCTTTTCTACTCACACTCTGGTTCTATGCAACAATTTTTGGAAAAGGTGTGTTGTCAATCGCCGTTTGCAATAACAGGTTTAGTACTTGGTCCCACGGAAGCCACGATGGAAGGCTTGGGCATCAGCACCTTCCACATGATTAACCCCTCTCACTCTGGGAGGACCACCTATTAAAGCTGCCTTAGCCATACTAATTCACAGAGAACCCCATCACAAAGAAAGTTAAATCGACCAAGAAAACCCTAAAAAAGGAAAAAAAATATGAAAACCCCATGTACCAAAATTACAACTTTGTGCGGTGTGTGACATAGTACATGCCATACTACCCATATCTTGTCTAGAAGCTGAGTGAATTGAAACCACTGCGTAAGCTTTGAAAGAATATTGTGGCAACAAGTTCCCGTAAAAAGGAACTAGCCACCGAGAAACAGAGCAAGCATTGTGTATAACCATGCATGTAATTATACAGCAACAATTATGGGCATTACACTCATCATTTCCGAAATTCCACGATATAGGGATGCCTTACATGCCCTATAAAAATCATATCAAGAGGACCCCCATAAATACAAATGGAGAAGAACCCCGAATTTATATTATACTTTCGGGGAGGCATGATTATCACCACAAAGGCTCTGTTTGTCCTAGTTCTCCCATCCAACATTATGCACTACGAAATGAATGTGACCATTTCATCGCCGAATGTGCGGCCCTAGAGCTATTTAAACAATGGTATCTAGTTGACATAGTATACCATGCCATTATTAGCAATCCGGCATTCGTGTCAAATATGTGGTGGAAATCACCCATTATGACATTGCCATTATATCCCTCAATTCTACTTAGCACTAACTAGCTTACACACAACCATAGTTTGCGTCTCCTTAGAAGAAGTCTCGAGATACAAAATCCATGGATAACTTAATAACGGGGAGGATGTGACAAGTAGGTCCATTCTCTTCCTTTCGATGGAAAAGTGGTCGGTCGAGGAGCCCTTAGTGAGCCCCACTCACCCTCCATGGATAAGACCAACCCTATGCATTTTGCAACACACACAACCATTTAGTCACCAAATTCCCGGACCCGAATCGCTACGAGATGGTTTTCTAATCACTTTATCAACCAAGTGGGAAGGTAATACCCAAGAATCTCTTTCTTCTTTGGTATGTCGGGAAACCATCATGCTCAAAATTGTACTTATATCCCTTGAGTGTGCCCACTAATTGACAATTCATTCATTGGAAACGCAACACCGGGATATCATCGTTCCGGAGCTTAGAGAACCTAATGTAAGGAAAATTCCCCCCGAGAAGCCTACCCCATTTCAATACCAACCATTGGGCGAGTAAAAAAAGACGCATCGACCTAACGGGACCCATTTCCAATCTAGGGTAGCATGCGGGCTATGCGTGAGAATCGACCCAATAGGTCAATCGGTGTAAAGAAATGAAGCTCCTCATGAACAATTTTTTCATGGTCTCCCCTATTCCTAAAAAACATCTCTCTAACCAAGAAAATATCATGCATTACTATTGCAGTTGCGAGGCTTTGCTCACGTTTCACCATAAAATAAATTGTGAGCACCTCCCAAGGGTTCGATTGGAAGAGCGGCGTTGATTCTACACTCCCTAGGAGATAGATCTCCAGAAACCAAAAACTTGAAAGAGATTTCGTAACGAATATTTCCCCTATGCCTTATATATTTCAGGAGTGTCACTTCGGGGACGAAGAGTAGTGTTTGTTCTCACACCATCTACTCGGTAAGCAGATATTACCATGCACCATTTTCACCGGCCAAAACCATGAAACAAGGGCAAAACCCATTAATGGAAACATCCGAGGCTCCTCTCCACCAAGCACAATTTACAATCTTGGAAAATCCAAGTACTCTTCGTATGCACCCAATGAAGACCTATACATTCTCTCACGCAAGCCACCACCAAAAATCCCCCCTCCATGAAATGCCAACTACACGATACATCATATACAATTTATATCATCATGTTGAACGATGATTCATGTTGTTTGGTCATCACTCTGTTGTGCTATACAACAACCCCCACATTTGTATTTTAATAAATGGGGACCCTTCAAAAATAATTAAGAAATTCATTTCATTTATTTCTTAGCTTAGAGTCAAAAAACTTCGAAATAAAGTTTCTATTGCTTTTCCTCTTTCATTCCTCGGTGCGCATCATGATTTTCATAGCTTAGAAACTCAAACAACTTAAAAATAAATTAAGTTATGCGAAGGAAGTTTTGTGATATGCGCTAATCTCTTTCAAAAGTCATATCAAAGTCTTATTGCAAACACTTTAATCACCGTTATAAACCAAAATCGCATCACGCCTCATTTAAACGATTGAACTTATACGAAATTCGATGAAAGTTGCGATTACGTGAACCCGATGAGCCAATAAAGAAATAAACATAAGTTCCAAAGATAGATAAAATACGAAGTTTGTTTGACTTCTTAAATGCTCATTTCACAATTCGAAGGTTTTTGAAATATTCATATTCACTTAGAGCATGTGTTGAGTGATTTGTGCGGTTGTATTAATTCTATACTTATCTCTTATTCTCTATATTTTTAATGTTTTCTATATTCACTTGAAATCGAAAACCACTTAACGAAGCCGGGGAAATAGAAATGAGCAAGAAAGGAAAAGAAATTTATGACATCATCTGCGAAGACTTAGATATGTCTCCCCTATTCTCGGACAACACTTGCAAAATTTTTTATGAAATATCTTTATGGGAGGCAATGTATGATATTTTGGAGGATGAAAAGCCAAGGGTATTAGTCAAAATTTCTTCGACGAGGCACGTACGTTTCATCGAGACTTGACCCACTTCAACGTTATGCTCATTCACACCCATAAGGTAAAAACAAGGCCATAGATTCTCTGTTATACAAGTATGGTTAAGTGGTATGGAAGCCACTTGAGAATAGAAGACGAGGAACATTCAAAGATTCAAAGGAAAAAATATTGGGTCGTTCGGGGAGAAAATATTTAGAGATAATGTACTGCTTATCGAGTCCCACAATAGAACTATGACAAAGATTTTCTTCAAATATTTAGAGAAAAACATCTAGATGTGTGATGAAATTCATAAAGAAATGGAAGGAAGACTAGGGAAAGCAACGAGATAAACTCGGTAGATACCCGATGAAGAAATTCCTTCCCCTTATTTTTATGCTTGATATGTTGTCTAGATTATGAGGGACCCATTACCACTAGTTTTTGTAGATTGGGTCCCATTGATTGACACAATCGTAAATTCCTAATTTTTGAATTGGGTAAATATCTATACGATAATTTCGCCAAGCACATCATGGAGTATAGGAATAAAAGAAGTGTTTCATCTAGATAAATACCCCCCTTTTATATGAGTGCCTATGTCATGGATGCGATTTCATTTTCTTCTAGTTTTCTTACCATGGGATGGAAATCGATGACCCCAGGGCCCTACCCCAATCCACATTTACCACGGATCCCTGCAGGGAATACGACTACCATTTGCATTTTTAAAAAAATTTCATAGAGTCATGTTGCCTATGCAGTTATATTCAATGAGAAAGCCCTAGGGTTTCCAAAAGCTAGTACGAAATTATACCCATTGCTAGATGTTTAACAAAGGAAAGTTTCACATATATAAGAGTATTTTGGAATTATAATTCTCCTCACATCTTGCCATATTATGTTCTGACAAGTTATTTGCAAGAGAAATTTACTACCATCTTGTTGTAAATGGTATTTAAAAACAAATTAAAAAGATGCTAAGAAGGTTGTTTGGCCTAATTTCCCTTTACGGTGTGGTACTTTGTGCTTTTTTTTTGTTATATATTGATTAAAGAAGAAGCTCAAAGTAAAACCTTTGTGAAAGAGATAGATAGATTTGATAATTTCTTTCAAGGCATTGAAATGTTTCGGATATACTTAAGTTTTCATCCAATCAAATCAATCATGATGACTTGGAAGCCTACAATCATATAAAAGTGAGATATTGGAAAAGATTCATGTTTGTATTTATCGATTATTGAAGATTTAAAAAAAAATGCTCAAGTATTAGCTTGGATAATGATACGAAAGACATGTTTGAAGATGAATTAGTACCAGGATCATCATTAATGAGACCACCATGGAGTCTTTTGCTGAGATTCAACAAAAAGATCTGTACTCTCAAATGTGGTATTCAAGGGACAAGTCATATAAAGGATTTTGTAGCCCATTAGCTCAAGCCCATGCTAGATATTTGTCGACGTTGGATAAAATCCAAAAGAAATATCAAAATTCATAGTCATACCATTACTTTATTTTCCTAGATTGTAGTCAAAGTTAGTCTTACGAGGATGGTTGTTTGAATCATCTCTATTTTTAAGTAATAATCTATTTTAAAAACATAGTTAGTTTAGTATTTAAACCCCTCTCATGCATTTATAGAAGGGTCCAGAAATTTGTCAAAAACATTCTCAAAGAATGCACTATTGTAAGTTTACGAATGCTTTGTGTTGAATTAATGGAACACATACGCATTATCTTTTTACATTTGGCTATTTAGCGATGTTTACTATTGTACTCTTTCGTACTTTAAACTGAAAAAGGAGAAAATATATCTGTCAATTTACATGAGTAGAACTTCGTACATATGGTACTTCCATTCATTTGTATTAATTTTTACTTTCTAGATTGACAATCATCTATTTATTGCATTATATATTTGAAATGTCATTATAGATGAATGTTAAATGCACTTTTGTACTAATATTTTTTTGTGATTTCTTATTAGATATATAATCACACATATGAATGCAATATATTTTTCATAATTCTTCTAATCAAACTATTTTTTAGAAGAATCATCTTATATAATTTTCATCTCTTTATTTGTTAAATAATCTACATTTCTAATAGTTGAAAGACATCTCTTTAGATCACATAAAGGAAGAAACACCCCAAGTATATAGTAGATTAGATAGTTTAGATAGATGCATGTGATAGATTACAATCATTTTTCCATTGCATGTTGTATAATAAAAACACACCCAAAATCATTTCTTATTGGGAAACTAGTCCCATTACCCTCAATCGGAGACCACTACACCAAATGGATAAGGAGCTTCTTTAAGGTCCGGACCCAGGTGGATTTTCCCCCATGTTATGACAACGAATTCCGAGGCATCAACATTCTAGCTCTAGAAGGAGGGCCTTGGGAATGGAAAGAATGTACGATCAATATAAAGATCTTTCTCCCTCTAGATCCCCATCAACTTCCATAAATTATCTATAACTTAATCTTTAAAATATGGTTGATCATATTTCTCCTAAGGCTCTTAGTGACACTCAACCCATACTATCTCCCAATTTTAATCAAAATTCCCCTCGAAGTTCGGTCTTCGATAGAAAAGTTAGAGAGAGTATCCATTACTGTGAAAATCACGAAACTTATCAAATATCGGATGTCGATTATTTCATCTTATTTACAACCTCGGAGAATATTTGCGGTAAATTCAAAATACGAAATTCTTCCTTTTGAATTTCCCATCGATAGTACTTGAAATAGAATAAAGAGGACTCAATCGAGACTCAATCGCTAGTGAGATCTTATCTCATTCATATCCGTACCTCCACTCATTTCCCACCACTTCCACTCCAAAAATTAATGTTACTTTAACTCGTTCCTTTACTCGGACTTCTATCCCTTCAAATAGTTCCATAACACTCAACCTACCTCTTCTTCAACTCAAACTAAATTCATCACATCCACCCAAGGTTCAATGGGAGGCCAAGTACCTCCACCAAATGTACACCCATGGAATAATCCAAGGGCTATTAATATGCTGCGCTCTTCTTCATGCTCTAACAAAAGCACACGAAATATTGTTACTAGGATTTAATCCTAATGATGATCTTCCGGCGAAGAACAAATTCATAATTATATCCTAGCTATCGATCTAAAGGGAGTAGTTGAAGAGGATTGTGTTGTACGATTATTTCCATACACTCTCCACGAGGATGCGTAGGATGCGTGTGCACTGTCTCTAATTGGTTGGAATATGTTCGAAGAACAATTTTTAGCTAAGTTTGGGGATGATATAGCCATTTCTATGCTTATCAATGATTTATCAAATCTAAAAGCTAAATCGGGGGAGAAAAATAAATTATTTTAATTCAATATTTAATAAATTGATCAATAAAATTCCTGCTATAACAGTTCTTGTATAGAAGTTCAAATTGAGTGGTATATTTCATCACTTCCATCGAATTTAGCCATTTTGTTGATAGAGAAAAAGCTATCGACACTTACGGAGAAAACATGAAGGAATCTCTATACGTAGAGAAACACACTCATGCTCTTGAGAGAAGGAATTATCCGAGAAGACAAAAAATCAAAGGCATATTTCAAAGATGATTCAAAAAATAATCCATCTAAAGACTCGTTTGATGTAGAAGGTCTTCAAAAGTTTTAAATATTATGACAAATGAGATGGAAGATATCAAGAAACAAGAGTCGAAAGCGGGAAACTACAAGCTCAAAAATACTTTCGAAACTTCAAGAAAGGTCGGTCCTCTAATACTCAACCACCAAATATCATATCTAATCACAAGGTTTGATCAAGATACGGAGAGAAATATAGAGGAAGAAGAAGATGATGAAGAAGAAGAAGTTGAACTAAATGGAATGTGGGATTTAATCCTACCAAATGAATAAAAACAAGAAGCTTTACCCTTAAAGGTACAAGGAACAAAAAGACTATTTGAAGCAACGCAAAAAAAATCAACAAAAGAGTTGATAGCACTTTAAGGATAAAACGAGTAAGCAAAATTTCTACTTCAAAATCTACACAAACAAGTCATGCTACTTAGGATACTCCACACCATCTATGACAATGGTAGTCTCGGACACTATTAAATTATAATGTAGTTGAAGATATAAATAAAACTAGGGCTAACATTTCAATTCACGAGCTTACTAAATTAAAGCAACAACAAAAAATCTTACTTATAGACTTAAATGCGGTTCTACTTCATCCTTACCGGCTCTAATAGCAGTAGCAGTACAAGATGCTAATGAAATTGGTAAGCCACCTTCTCCTTCAACTAAATAGATGCTACGGACTTGATTATGATAGGTGATCGATCCATATCTCGTACTCCTCCATTTCTCTTAACCTATGGGATATATACTAAAAACATTCATAATGTTTAATAGACTCGAGGGCTTCCTCTAACATAATGCCAAAATCGAGTTTGTGCCTAAGTTGAACATAACTCCTCGAGTTCTCTTTGTTCATATAGTACACCTTGATAGAACTAGATTAAAGGTTATAGGAGAAATAAATTATGTTTCTATTACATTGTCATCAAATCCCAAGGTCGATAAAATAATCGATATATTTGTGGCTAATATTCCTCGAGTTTTACGAGTTTAGTATTAGGTAGAGACTAGTCTGAAAACTTCATGGATGTTGCAACGAACGAGTTGCATATGTGGCTACCATACAATGGAAAGCCAAATCATCCGGATAGTTCGTGAAAAGTTCATGAAACATACGATCAACGATATTGAAGGAATAAATGAGCGAGTAGAATTAAATATGTTATTGGAAACTACTCGGCGAGAATCAGTTTTGGGAAATTTTAATGCTCAACCATTACCTTTTTTTGATAATGCGATTATTTCCCGAGTTTGAGAATACACGATCGGAAATTTCAGAATGTTTAGATTTTGTAGATAAACCAATAGTTAATTCTTTATTTTTGGACACTTTATTTTGACGATTCTAAATATTAAGATGGCGTAAACCTTCTGTATTTGAATAAGCCTAGAAGGAGAAAAAACCATGTTAGCTTGCGGACAGATTCAATTGCATGAACAATATAGGCGGGGGGGGGGGAAGCATTAGTCCAAGGTTTGTACAAATCATTGATATTAATATCAAATATCTTAAAGTCCTAGGAGATTCGAAAATCATTGTTAGACGGGTAAGAAATACCATTCCTTATAATTTTGGACATTTAAAGCACTAAAATTATTAGTCCAAGAATTGACCTTTCATTTCTTAGAGTTTAATATTTTCTTCAGGTGGCAGAATGCGAGAATGCTGATGCAAATATGCGGCTAATGTAGGATCGAAGTTAATTCCATCCCAAGAGTTTTGAATACGATAGATTTTCCATTGAATTAAATTTTATACCATTTTTCTACGACAATATTACCAATTGGAGAGTATTCAATAATGATTTAGATATCATAGATTTCTTAACATCTCAAGGATCTTAGTATAGTCAAATTTTGGATGAAAATGAACAGAAACGCATTCAAATTAAGGAAAACAGATGAAAATCCAATTCCTAAGTACATTTTCAAGCTAGAAGACCTATATGATGCGGAAATATAGGTTTAAAAGAGTTATAATAAAGAAACTCAAATCTCTACTTTAAGATTTGGAGTTAGTAAATCTAGGCTGACAAAAAGCCTCAAAATGTCAATGCGGTCTTGGTCTATCCCTGCGGAGAAGATTATCGTTTATTAAATTTTTTAGAATGTACACAAATACTTTTTTCTTGGGATTATATTGATCTCAAAATATATGATACTTCTTTTGATTCAACTCACAATTCCTATGATTTCAGATGAGAAACCTATATAGAAAAAATTGAGGAGATTCACTGAATCTCGAAATTAAATCAAAACGAAACTAAAAAACTCCTCAAACCAAAGATCATATTTCAATTAGGCATTCTAAATGGGTTTCAAATTTGATACACGAGAAGAAAAATGGTGATACTAGAATTTGTATTGATTTTAGGAATTTAAACAAAGCATGTCAAAAGGACAACTTTCCACTACCAACCATAGAGCAAGTACGCAAACAATAGTTGGTTGAACTTATGTCCTTCTCTTTAGATGGATTCTCTAGATATAACCAAATTCTCGTACATCCGGATGACATATTCTAAAGACTACATTCGGGACTAGGAGGTAGAACACAAGCTTATCCAAAGATGTCATTTGGATTAATTAATGCGGTGCCACTTTTAGGAGAGCTATGAAACAAATTTTAGGGGGCTCATAAATAAATTAGTGGTTATTTATTTAGATGACATTAAATTCTTTTCTAAACAAGTATCCAATCATGTGAATGACCTAAAGCAAGTCTTCGAGCAATGTAAAAGTTATGGCATCTCCCCGTAAACCCAAAGAAATCATCTTTTTGCGTTAGATGGAAAGGAAACATTAGGGAAATTTTGAGGTCTAAAATGGGCCTCCTAAAGGAAGTATAAAATAATGGTGGAAATAATAAAATAAGATTTGATGTCATCATCAAATTTTAGAGAGAAAAATGAAAAAAACTACTTTTTCAACTCATATTTTCAACTTATCTCCCAAATTGTTTACTAAAATTTTAAGCGGGAGTACTCGTTAGATGACAAATTTAATTCCTCATCCAAGGAGTACCCATGTTGCATACTTTTGATGGGTCCTCCTACACGAAAAATGAGAAATACATGAAAAACGTATTTGTAATCACATTTTTTTATGTATTTCTCATTTTGGTGTAGCGATAAAAAAATTGGGAGATAGTTGAAAATACGAGTTGAAAAAGCGAGTTTTATTATTTTGTATTTTTTAATATTTTTAGACTTTTACTTAAAATGGTGAATGGTCCCCATAGTTGACATCATCATCTTGAGTCCTATTGGTTCTTATAATTTATTTTTATTGTACATTTTTCTTAGGAGGCCCATTTTAGACCTCAAAAATTCCCCTAATGACTTTTAGGATTCAATGTGTCAAGGGGTATCTATGTTGATCCTAGAAAATTGAAGAGATTAAAATAATTCCTTTCCCTCATAACAAGAAAGTTATGCGGTCGTTTCTTGGGAAAATTAATTTTGTTAAAAGGTTTGTCCCTAACTTTTCACAAATAGTTTTACTAATACAAAACATGATTAAGAAAAATTATGTCTTTAAATGGGGACATAATGAAAGAATTTGATTTAATCAAACAATCTATTGTCGATACTCCATTCCTGGCTACCCCAATTTTCTTAATCCTTTTACTTTATGTACTTTTCATCAAATACATCATATGTTGTAGTTTTAACACAACTTAATGACCAAAAATATTGAAGCATGATATCATTTTTCGGTACCAATTTGCGAGGTGCGGAACTAAATTATTCATCTTGTTGAAAAGCAAGCATTTGTTGTCTTTAAGGCTATAAAACATTTCAAGCCATTTGTTCTAAAATCTCACACCAAAATAGTAGTTCCATTCTTTACGGTGAGACAATTATTAATGCAAAGAGAATTAGGAGAGAAAAGAGTTAGGCGGGTTTATCGCTTTACAAGAATATGTTGTAGGAAATTAGACCCTCTAAAATTGTTAAAGGTCGAGTTTTTTTGCGGAATGCTTACGGGGAGCATCCCATCTATCATCGAGAAGAAGATTCGAGGTAACAATGTGCAAATTCGGTAGCCTCAATGATGCACAATCTCAATACATTGATCTAATATTCTATTTGAAAAATGGATATGTCCCAACTCAACTCGGTTATAAAACGAAATATGATTTGAGATTAAAGGCCAAGAAATATGAATTTATGAATGACGCATTGTTTAGGAGAAATTTGGATTTTATTGCTATTAAGATGCTTAGAAAAATCTGAAGCGAGAAAGAGTCTTGCCGGGAACTCCACGATGGACCATTTGGAGGACATTTTGGAGGAAATACGTTCAGCACCACAAAATCCTACATGCGGATTACTATTGGCCTACACTTTTCGAAGATGCTCCTTGAATATGCGAAAATGAAAAGTGTGTCAATGTGCATACGGAAGACGAGAAACCAACCTTCCCATTAAATCCGAGTTAATATCAAACAACCATTCAAACAATGGGGGATTAGATATAATCGGTGAGATTGTTCCTAACTCTTCCAAACATCATAGATATATTCTCATAGCTACTAATTAATTTACTAAATGGGTGGAATCAATTCCATTGAAGGTAGCCAACCCTGCGAGAATATCATAGATTTCATCGACCAATATATCATAACTAGGTTTGGTTTACCCTCTGCTTTAATGTTTGATAGTGCATCTTACTTCTCGGGAAATTCCTATGATAGAATTTGCAATAAAAATAGGCTTTAAACTTAAGTAATGCCTTAAACTATTTCACCTCAAGGAAATGGTTTAAACGGAAATCCACGAAAAAAAACTTGATTATAATAATCGGAGAAGAATTGTTGATAAAAACCAACGAAATTGGCATAATTCATTAATATTTTCTCTTTGGGCGAATTTGAATAACTCGAGAGAAAAGCTTCTATTGGCACTTCTCCTTTCAATATTGTCTATGGAAAAAGAAGTTGTGTTTCCTACGAATGTAGTTATTCCTCTCTTTCCTTAGTTCAATTCATTGATGAATATCTTTTCTTCTTCACTACGGCTAAGACAATTTCAAATTCTTAAGATAGAAAGAAGAAAAAGAAAAACCTAAGCATACTCATGCACATCATCAATAGATAGTAAAATATTCATTTGATTAAGCTTCTCTTGATTCCAAAAAAAATTCAAATTGGTGATTTGGTATTGAAATGGGACAAAGCGCATGAGGAAAAAGGTAAACAAACAAAGTTTCAAAAACTTTGGCTAAGTCCATTCAAATAATTGAAGAAATAGGCCCATCAACATTCTTATTGCAAGATATATCGGTTAAAAGAGATTTTTTCCTGGTAATGGGCATATTTTGAAAAAATACTTTTCATAGAAGGTAAACATACATTCTGTATACTAGTGTCTTTTTCTTTTTATTAGGAAAATAATATTTTTCTTAGTATAAATTTTTGGCTTTTAGAATGAACATCTCGGATGTTCCTTTTTATTATCACTTATAGAAATAAGAAATTTTAAGGAAACAATTGAAATATTTGAAAGAAAAATGGATTTTTAATTTCTTGAAAGATGCAATTTCAACGAAGTTATTTATTCTACGATGAACTCTCATATTTATAAAGCATGACTATTCGTATCGGTCCGGAAAATAATCCTTAACATAGTAAAGACACTTTTATAGAGAAGAAATCTAAAACTAAAAATTATCATCAGAATCCTAAAAAGGACCAATGATTCACCCCATCAGGAAAAATTATCAATTTTGGAAAGAAATTCAAAAAACGATTATACTAGAAAAGATAAAAATATAATAGGTCTCATCATGAACCTGTTTATCATGTTCATAGGAAATAGTTGAATTGACATTACCAATACTGCCTAACAAAATAGGGTAATGACTTGAGATTATATCGAAGGATAAGGGGTCTCATGAGAGCCAACGTGATTAGTTTAATTACGGCTAGTGAATGGAATTTTCGTTATTTGGTTACCAAGTCAAGACAATGGATTTTAAGTAAATAAAAATATGATACAAAAAGAAAAAATTTCAAAAAAAGATCAATTTTATAAAGTTAGAACTTATTTTTGAGAGGTGAAAGACTACGTGTGACAATGAATCATTGATGGAAAAAGGTAACCACAACGAGAGCTTAAATTGCCTATTGGATCAAAGGCTCTACTGTGATAAAATATTAAATACTTATAAAGCTAATCTAGAGGAGCTACATGCTTTATATTTTTGAACTAAGTAAATACTGATAGAGATTTTCATACTTTTGTTATTTTTAAAAGAGGAATTCTTATGGATTTTAATTAAAATAAATTTTGTTGCTTAGTAAGATATTATTTATTTGAAATTTATTCTTGCAACTATTTTTTATTTCAAAAAAAGTTTTAGAAATTTCAAAAATTTAGCCGGAGATAGTGGTTCTCCCAAAGTGAATCACCAATTGTTGTGATATACAACAACCCCTATTTATTTTAAGTAAATGGGGACTCTTTAAAAATAATTAAGGAATTCATTTAATTTATTTTTTAGCTTGATAAAAAAAAATTAGGAAATAAAGTTTCTCTTGCTTTTCGGATTTCATTCCTTAGTGCGCATCGCAATTCGCATAGCTTACAAACTTAAGCGACTTAAAAATCCACTAAGTCATGTGGGATGCGATATGCGCTAAGATCTTTTTCCAAATTCATATCGAAGTCTTATTTCAAACACCTTAATCACCGTTATAAACCAAAATTGCATCACGCCTCATTTAAATGATCGAATGTATATGAAATTCGATGAAATTTGTGATTACGTGGACCCGACGAGCAATAAAGAAATAAACACTAATGTTCCAAAGTCCGATAAAGTGCCGCGCTTGACTTCTTAAATGCACATTTCCCATTTTGAAGGGAAAAAACTAAAAGAAAACTCGTTCATGACATAAAAGTTGCGAGGTGCAATTTGTGTAGATCCATTTCGCAATTTATGGGTAACATCATAAATGGTAATAGTTATAAATTGCAATGTGCTATGAATGGTAGTTAATTACTCAAGCATGCGAAATAATTCATGTCATACCAAATTGAATATGAGATTCAATGTCTTAAATTGATCTATAGACATTTCACGTGAAGGTGTAAGAAATTTGATTTAAAAAGATTATCGGTGATTAACTACATTTAATAGAAATAAGGTTTTTTAAGGATTCATATATACCTCGAGCATGTGTTGAAGTGATTGAACACAAAATTTATTTTAATTCTATCTGCCTCTCTTGTTCTTTATATTTTTAATGTTTGCTCTGTTCGCTTGAAGTCGGGAAACCACTTAATGGAGCGAGGGGAAATAGAAATGAGAAAAGAAAGGAAAAGAAATTTCCCAAGCATCATCTAACAAAGACTCGAGATATGTCTCCCATGTTCTCGGACACCACCGCAACAAGGATTGTGGAAGTTCTTCATGGGAGGCAATGTATAAGCTTTTGAGGATGAAAAGCCAAGGAGGTGATGGTGAAAATTTGCTTCAACATGCATGTCTGTTGCTTCAAACCCGACCTACTTCGACGTTGCATGCTCAATCATCCATAAGGTAGCAACAAGGCCACAAATTCTCCCTTATATAGATATTTTTAAGTGGGTAATCCACCACTTAAACATAAAATAAAAAACATTCAAAGATTCAAGGCGATAATATTGGGTCATTCAAGGCGAGAATATTTAAGGATAATGTACCACTTACTTGTCCCATAGAAGAAATATGACAAAGCTTTTCTTCTAAGCTTTGAGAAAAACATCCAAACTTGATGAAATTCATAAAGGAATGGAAGGAGAAGACTAGGGAAAGCTTAAAAGAGATAAACTCGGTACATACCCAATAGCACAAATTCCTTCCCATTATTGTTATATTGCCGGTATGTTGTCTAGATTATATGAAAAAGCTAATACCACTAGGTTTTCTATAGATTGGGTCCCATTGATTGACACAATCATCAATTCCTTAATTATGAATTGGGAAAATATCCTATTTGATAATTTAGCCAAACAAATCATGGAGTATAGGAATAAAATAAGTGTTTCATCTAGATAAATACCCACCTTTTATATGAGTGCCTATGTCGTGGATGAAATTTTATTTTCTTCTATTTTCCTACCATGGGATGGAAATGGATGACTTAGAGCCTACCCCAATACACATTTTACCACGAGCCCTCTCATAATCTAACTACCATTTGCATTTTACAAAATTTTCCATAGATTCATGTTGCACTGTGGACTAGATTATATTCAATGAAAAAGCCCCTAAGGTTTTCAAAGAAGTTAATGGAACATTCTACCCTGTTACTCGATGGTTTTATGTCGAAATTTTCACATATATATGAGTATTTATGAGTTATGCTTCTCCTCACGTCTTGCCATATTATATTTCTGGAAGTAAGTTACTATAAAATAAATTTCCTACCAGCTTGTTGTAAATGGTATTTCAAAACATATTAAAGATATTGGTCATAAAGTTACACAGCAAAATAAATTGACTAATTTCCATTTTGAGTGCGGTACTTTTTCACTTTTTTTTGATATTGGTCATACCTACAAGGAAGTTTTAAATGCTAATCTATTAAATTTAAGCATTAATACTTAAGATAGCCATACGATGCGAATGATGTGATTAAAAACTACATCACAGATCTCAAAGTAAAACTTTTTATGAAGAGATAGATAGATTTGATGATTTCTTTCAAGGCATTGAAATGTTTTCAAATATACATAGGTTTGCATCCAATCAACTCAATCATGATGACTTGGAATCCTTCCAACCATACTAGAAGTAATATATTAGAAAATATTCCTTTAGAGTTATTGACTATTGAAGATGTCAACAAAACTACTCCAATTATTAGCTTGGATAATGAAGTGAAGTACATGTACGAAGATGAGTTAGCACAATCGAGGAGCGTCAATCTCGAATTCGAGATCATTCTAAAAATGAACACGAGAATAGAAAGGAAAACCAAGAAAAGATAATTGATCGAAGTAATCCAAGAGATTGAGGATACGAGGAGAAAAGAGGTAGCAATGGGACATAATGAACTTCTCAAGAAGTTCGGCACGATCGAATACACTTGATCGGTCGGGGAAAATCTCAAACAAAATTTGAATAGTCAATGGGATGAGTTTTCTAAAGAAATCAAAACTCCTCAAATAAATCCCAATAATGATCAAGCTATTAGTTTTGAGATGCCGAAACATTCTCATAGGTTAGTGGAAATTGTTACTCCACTACAACAACTACTGGAAACTCATGATTGAGAACTCATTACGGCTTATCCTACGAGAATATATAGTGTTAAAAATTGAGGAAATCCCTTAGTTATATTTCTTCTATAGCCCAAGTCATAAATATGTAGTCAAGAGAAGAAAAGGAGAAAAAATTGATGAGACGGTCTCGGATCTTACAAATGAATCAATTGATGTTTTGTGGAAGGATCCTCTCGGTGATCGAACTAAAAATTTAACCAAACTATCATTGTTTGCGGGGGAATATGATGCGCCTTTGTTGATAAAGCCATGAGGGTTAAAATGTTCTTGGAATCAGAAATAAGATAGAATACAGAAATTAGAGAGGTTGTTATAATAGAATTTTTTTAACTCCGGCGAGAAAATAGAATTGAAGATGTCCCAATTTCAAAAGGATTTTGAACGTCTTAATTTGCATCTCAAGTAAAACTCAATGAGAAGAAAGCACAATTGGAAGCTGACAATGAGCAAGTTACAAAGCCAACCATAGTCATAGTAGTTCATAAAGGAAGAATTATATGTGAATTCTAAGTTAAAAAGAAACAACAAGAAGTATTTTTTCCAACAAGCTTCTATCACTAGCTCCTATTGTGACTCAAGTGAGATATTAGTCCAACAAGTAGCTATCCGGAAAATTGAATGTGAGAAGATCAAGAAGAAAATAAATGAACACATTCAATGGCAAGCATCGAGACTCAAGAAATGGCGTGATCTACACCGGAGTGATAATTTCCACGAGGAAATCTTATTCAAAGATTGGGAAACATCGATAAAGCGAGAGAAATCGGCGGCGAGCAAACGTCAACTCTTATCAAAGGAAATTACTAAATACGTGACGAACAAGCTGACTAAAAGAAGAACTTATTAAATATTGCATGTTTGAAGTGATCTCGAAGTCAAACAATTCGAAACGAACGGAAACAAAGGCGAAAACGCGAGGATGAGACGATTAAAAAGGTAAATAATTTTGATCACGAAAATTATTGGAATTTTTACGATCAAACATTATCATTAGTACTAGACTATAGTCTTTAACAAATTCGAAAAAAGTCACAACCAACACTCTCAAATGCGGTATTCAAAGGGACATGTCAAATCAAAGATTTCTTAATTAGCTCGACTCAAGCCCATGTTAGATATTTGTCGACTTTGGGATCAAATCCAAAAGAAAGATCAAAATTCATGGTCATATTGTTACTTTATTTTCTAGATTGTAGTCAAAGTTAGTCTTACGAGGATGTTTGTTTGAAACCTCCTCTATTTTTATGTAATAATCTATTTTTAAACGTAGTTAGTTTAGTATTTAAACCCCTCTCATGCATTTAGACAAGGGTCTAGAAATTTGTCAAAAACATTCTCAAGAGAATGCACTATTGTAAGTTTGTGAATGCTTTGATGAGTTAATGGAACATAGTACGGTATCTTTGACATTTGATGTTGTTCTTTGATGTTGCACTATTGTACTCTTTAAATTGCTTTAAAGTGAAGAGGATCGAGATATCTACTATCATTTACATGAGTAGAACTTTGTACATATGGTACTTCTATTCACTTGTCTTACTTTCCAATATTGTCAATTACCTATTTATTGCATTATAGATTTGAAACGTCATTAGAGATGAATGTTAAATGCATTTATGTACTAATATTTTTCTATGATTTCTTATTAGATATATAATCACACATATGAATGTGATATATTTTTCAAAATTCTTCTAATCAAACTATTTTTTAGAAGAATATCTTATATAATTACCATCTCTTTCGACTGGTAAATAATTTACATTACTAATAGTTTAAACATATATGTTTAGATCTCATAAAGGAAGAAACACCCCGAGGTATATAGTAGAATATATAGTTTAGATAGGTGCGTGTGATGTATTATAATAATTTTTCCATTGCATGTTTATAATAAAAACACACCCCAAAAGCATTCCTTATTGGGAAATTGGTCCCATTCCCCCTAGTCGGAGCCACTACACCAAACGGAAAAGGAGTTGGTTTAAGGTCCTAGGCCAAGGGTGGTTTCCCCCAATTTTTGTGGTAGTGAATTTCGGCGTAAGCACGATCATTGGTGTCGAATCAGCTACAACTAGGAGAGTAACTATACCAACGACATTGCAAGCCCAATCTATACGCACCGCGTCGATCGCATTTTGTTCCACCGCATTGACGATAGAAGATAATTCATGTCTATCGACCAGCTCCGTTAGGACAAACAACCTCCTCACGGCCTCATGTATACTTAATCCCCTTAGTATTCTTATTCCACTCATATAGGGGTCTTCTTGAGGCACGCAGCGGAACCATATTATTCACGGGATGCGATGCATCACCGCTCCTTTTTTCTTTCTGAAAAAAAACGTTTAGCGAACAAAATAGGAAACCAAGATATTTATGCGATCGAATCAAAATATTTCCTTCCATCGGGAAAATTAGATTGTTTTAAAAATCCCATTCCGGTACCTAATGCATTCAAAGAGGGAACATGTCGAGCATTTCTCCTACCATCAGGGTGAATATCTCTCGAAATCTTGAAAGTCGAAGAAATTTCACTAGGGAAGGCGACATGTTCCCCGAGATGAGATAAAATTTTACACCCATTTATTGCAAGAGTATCGAATGTATTTTCATGGGACTCTTTAGGAAATTTCGGGGCTTAGTCCCACTATTGTAGAACACCACATTGAAACTTGGCCTAACGTACTACCGGTATGCCATAAACAACGTCAAGCTTTGCACCCATCAAGGTAGAAGAAATTAAACAAGAAATTGATAAGCTTCACAAAGCCGGGTTCGTTTATCCCATTTCTTACACATCATGGGTTTCCAACCATGTTCCCTTCATGAAAAAAATGGGCACCATGCGTGTCCATACCAAATTTTCATTATTTGAAAAAATCTTGTCCAAAGGACAATTACCCTACCTTATTTATCGACCAGGTTATCGACGCTTGTGTGGGACACAAGGCCCTCTCCTTCATGGATGGTTTCTGCGGGTATAATATAATCCAAATATGCCACATCTATCGATAAAAAGTTTGCGTTCACCACCCCATGGCGCACATTTTTTTACTAGGTGATTCCATTCGAGGCTTAAAAATGTTGAGACCCACTTTCCTGTGAGAAATGAATTATATCTCTTTCGGGACTTGGCACACCTCATCCTCGCTTACTTGTACCTCATGTCTATCGAAGCAATATGATAATTTGAGGATGCCTTGAATGATATTCCAATGATGCTCGGCAATACAACCTATACTTGAAACCCCTCAGTGCATCTTACGTGTCCATAAATGGGACAAATTATAGGTTTAATTGTGTCCGAACAAGAAATTAAAGTGGGCCCCCTCAAGGTCAAGCTATCTATTAGTATCCTATAATCTATAGTATAACAAAGGTAGTGATTCCTTCCGGATCTTTAATATTGTCAATAATGTCCCATTGTCATTTATGTCAAATGGGGGAGTCCCAGCCGAAAAGGGAAAGGATGCTTATTCTAAGGTTTTGGAAACCCCATTATAGGATAAGGGTTCTCAAAGGAATTGCTATAAAAACCTTTAGAACTTATCCTAATTCACATAACCAAGTCAGCTAAATCCATATTTTAGCACTTAACATCCTTTGAAACCTTACGCAATATCGTATTATATGGTGGGGACCCTTCCCATTGCATCACCTACCTAGTTGATCTATTGCCACCTCCAATTTCACCTGCGACACCACTATCTAATCACACCTCCGCTCTAATGATCCCCCCAACTCTACTGGTATCATACCCTCTCATCCACCTTACGGCTCCATTCAACGGTCCGCATATGTTTTCGCCCCCCTCCTCGAGCTTTACCACCCGAGGAGGGGGCATCAAAAATGGGGAAGTTTCATGGCTCGGGCCTTACCCTTACATGGTGGCACTAGGGAGTGCACCCCCATTCGCCGAAACCACCCTCTGGCTCCTACCCCCTGCGAAATGGTTTCCCCACCACGGCCAAACCATTTCCCACCATCGGCTTGCTCATATCTCCTACCCTTTCCTTTCTGTTGCGTCACTTGTCGATCACCCCCGCCACCATTGCTCCACGTTGAATCCCGCCACCTCTACTCCCATTCACCAATCCCGCGATCCCATCTTACTGGCTCCTCGCCAACCCCGCGACTCATGCCACCATCTCCGTACGACCTACCTAGCCAACCGGATTTTATGGCCGGCATTGCATCCTAATGAATGATAATTCAAGAAGGGTTCTATGTTATTTATAAATGAAGTTGGTTTTCCGTTTCAAGCTCCTTTCTGTGATGGCGGCATAGTGAGATAGATGCGATTAAAAATAGAATGGCCATCATGACGAGCGGCATAGTGCACAGTTTAATTATCGACCAACCTCTTTCCACAGCGAAGTCAAGCTTGTCATAGCCATCATTACCCCTCTTCGGCCATCGCACTAGCCACATTCGATCATTTCACAATCAATAATGAAGTTTTGCTAGGTAAATACAACCTGTTGTCTTGGCTAAACTTATCTTATCACCGGCTTCATGGTTCCACTTGTTTAATTTTGGCTTGAATGTAATTAACAGCAATCACTAAAATGAATGGAGTAACTTGAAGCTCAAGTTTTAATCAAATACGCATGCATTGGAATTATAGAAGTGGGATGAAGGGGAAAAACCATTTGTAATAGGATCATCTGGTTTAGCAGCTCTCGGGTTTGATTTTGAATGAAAAGACCATGCTTTGTTCCCGGATTCTTATGTTATGATACGTGGTGATTCTTTTCTCCATGTAATTTTTCATTCTCTTGTTTCACATATTTCTTTCTTTCTTTAGTACGGATAAGAATTTTTTGTTCAAGATTTGTAACGGGAGTACCCTACATAGTCTTGGAAAACGGTACCTCTATTTTCCTCTCAAATTTGAATGCGGAGATTCAAATGAGATATATGCATTCACATTGAACCTTAATCTCTTCCCCCTTTCCATTTTAGAAGTTGTAAGGATCCATTGACATGACTAGCTTGCCTTGTCACACATGAGCTTAGTTATTCATCCATTTAAATCTGTTTACACTGTTTTACTCCATATCCCAATGGCCCTCTTTGTTGTCTCAACCACAAATTTTCAGAAAAAACCTATTCACTACATCGCTGACTAAAAATCCCCAATCAACAAAGGTGTGTATCTAATAGAGAGAGATCCTCTCACAGGTCTAGGAGAGCTAGATCCTGGGCTTGAAGTAGTTTGATTTTTTCCCTCACAGAGATTTTGTCTTCCAGCCCTTGGAATTATGGGGAGCTAACATAGTGGTGACCATCTTTGGAAGACTTTCTCAGGATATACATTTCAAGTTTCATTTTTGACTTTGATGGTGAGCAGTAAAAAAATGAAGGTTGTTCCATTCACCTGGCAACTCCATTGGCTGACAAAATTTAGAAACATAGATTCACTAGCAACTCCACAGCCTCAAAATGGGATAAGTTACAAGGATATATGCTCTAATGAAGAGATATTACATTCCGGAGCTTCCCAAACAAAATGCCTCGGGTAAATTGGCAAAGAAATCTTCCTATTTTTCAAGATGAGAATGTTTATGATACTTTGTTACATCTCATTAAATCTCTATACATTCATGGAAGTTTAAATTCGAATTGGCATGAGGATTTCCTCATGAAGATGTTTATGGAAACATTGTAAGGAAAAGTGAGGAAATGGTATGAAGGTTTAAAACCTGGTAGCTTATGTTAAAACATTTCCACAAAGTGTTTTATGAGCATTATAAAGAATATTCTCCATCTTTGTCATTAGTGAAAAATTGTTGTGATTGGTTTGAGGATTTCATACAATAACTTGAAAGTATTGATGAGAATATAGGAGATATGAATGATGGGGATATATTAGAATAAATTTATGGATTTCATTCTCAAACTAATTTTCAACGATAATCGAGGAAGTTAGTTGAAGATGAGATAACTCAAAAAATGAATGTAAGATTCACATGATACGTATTTAGAGACAAATGACAATTTATCGGCTTCCTTGTATGAAACTATAGAAAACATTCAACATCATAGTCAATGTTCACCGAGAGAAAGAAAACAATTGTTGTTAAATTCAAATAAATAAACAAATGAAGTTTTCTATACTTGTGATTCATATTGTGAAGTTTTTCTTCATGAAGAAACAAATGAAGAATAGATTGATGCGGATGTTGTTCTACATTCTCAAGAGAGCATATAAATTACTTTTTCTAATCAAAATGATGACCTTCAAGCAAATTTAGCAATCTCAATCAAAGTATATCAGATTTTATTGAGGTCAACATATTCAGCATACAATAAATGTATATGTATATAATCATGAAGAATTTTTTTAGATATTCTCTTTCGGGATGATCTGAGCATTATAGATTGGAACCAAGAATAGACCTAGATGAAGTTGGTCATTTGAATCCCTAGTACCAAGTGTTTTTCCAAAGATCTTCTTTGGCCTCTTAGAATCATTTAAGGAGTAGCATGCTATGCCATGAATGGTTTGTTGCAAGATTTAAGGAAAAAAGTTGAACACATGTTTAATGAAATTAATATGGGAGTGTCATTTTCTTTTGTTTGACCCCTGTCAAAAAGGAGTGAACAATTAGTTGAGTAGTCATTTTCTTCAACGGCTACATTGGAAATGTGATTATTATTTGATGGGATAATTTTTTATCGGAATAGAGTAGGTAGGTGTCCTAATAAGCTCAATACTTGGAGCATTTTTATAGTTTCGAGTTTCATACTATTTTCATTTCCTGAATTCAGTGTGTTACGGACTTAGGTTCACGAGAAGGTGTTGATTTCATCTTGAATATTTTCAGCCACGAGAGGTGTTTTAGTAGATCAAGTTGCGATTGAGATCAACTTAATGGATTAGGCTACTAGTCTCTGATGTTCTTGACACCTCCTGAAGAGCTTCATCCTGAGATGGAGCCATTGTTAGTATCCTATAATATATAGTATCACAAGGTGGCTGGTATTCCTTTCGGATCTTTCATATTGTCGATAGTGTCCCACATCTGTCATTTATTTCCAATGGAGAAGCGTATTTGTCAAAAGGAAACTCAGATGATTATTCTAAGGTTTTGGAAACCCCTCAAGGGGATTTTTGTAAAAACCTTTAGAACTTATCTAATTCAACCTACCACATAACCATTAAGCCTAAATCACTGGTTCCCAGCGCTTAACCTCCAAACACCGAAACCATACCACTGCTATTGTATTATATGGTGGGACCCTTCAGAAAGCGCATCACCCCGCATAGCCCGTTGATCTCTTTACCTTCCAATTTTGCCTCTGACCCCACCATCCAATCATCCCTACCTCACAACAATCCCCCACCTCTCTTGTTCACATACCCACGCATCAGCCCACTCCATGCGACGGGCCATATGTTTTCCGCTACCTCTCCATCTGAGCTTTACCGCGAGATGGAGGGGTCGAAATGGGTAGTTTCATGACGGAGCCCTACCCTTACGTAGCGGCCACTACGATTTTCTCACCCCCCCTTCGCCGAAACCACTACTACTCCTTCCCCCTTCGAGAAAGTGGTTTCCTGCTTACAGCCAAACCATTTCTCGCCACATTGCTCATCTCCCACCTTTAACTCTTGCTACTTACGTCGACATTGCCACCATTGCTCCACATCGACTCCCAACGCCCCATGTCGACTCATTTCACCTCTTGCTAAAAATCCATCACTAATCCCTTGATTGATGCTACTCTGGTGCCAACCCACTAACTACTCACCTTGCTCCATGTCAACCTACCTAGACAACAGTTACTACGACGGTATTGCATCTTGATGACCGGTAATTCAAGAAGGGTTATGCATTATTTATAAATGAAGTGGGGGTTTCCATTCCAAATATCCACTTCAATAGTAGTTAATCGTAGACACAAAGACGGTTATAAATAGAATGGCCATCATGAAACCTGGTGCAATGCCAAATTTGGTATCAATAGCGGCTTTCCACCAATCGAGACGGATGTCGGAGCCATAATTGCATCTTCAACATCCCACTAGCCATATTCTAATCATTTGATAATCGATAACGGTACCCGGAGAGCAAATACAACCTGCGATAAGCGGACTTGTCTTATCCTTGTACGCATGGTTCCACTTGTCCAATTTTGGCTTGAATGTAATTAATGACAATCATTGAAATAGGCAAGATAGCCCGGCAAGTTTTAGTTAAATACGCATCCATTGGACGTATAGAGGTGGGATGAAGGGAAAAACCATTGTAATAGGCTCATTTGATTGTAAATTCTTGGTTTTGGATGAATGAAAAAGACATGTTGTTTTCCGATTACTATGTTATGATACGCGGTAGAAGTTCTTTTCTCGATGTAATTTGTCATTCTCTTATTTCACAGTTGTTTTGTTCTTTCTTAGTGGATTTGTCACAAGGGCCTGCAAAGAATCTTGAAACAATACCTATATTTTTCTTCGAAATTTGAATACGAGAGGTGAAATGAGAGTCTGTACGCATTCACATTGAACCTTAATCTCTTCCCCTTTCCATTTCACAAGCATTTGTAAGGATCCTATTGACATGACTAGCTTGCACATCGTCACACATGATCTTAGTTATTCATCCATTTAAATATGTTTACACATGTTCTACTCCATAGGCCAACTGGCCCTCTTCTACTCTCTCAACCAAAAAATTTCAAACAAACCCCTATGCACTAATAGCTAGCCTAAAATTCCCAATCAACAAATCTATATCTAACAAGAGATCCTCTACGGGTCTAGGAGGGCTAGATCCTTGGCTTCAGGTTTTATGTTGGCCCTTCGAGGATTCGCATTTAGCATTTGGAAAGTATGGGAGCTAACATAGTGGAGATCATGCGGGGAGAAATTTCTCCGGTTATACACTTCAAGTTTCGATTTTGATTTTGATGTTGAATAGAAGTCAAACATCGGAAGGTTGTTTCATTCACACAGCGACTCACAGTAGCAGAAAAAATCATAAAAATAGATTCATTGGGGACTCCACAAGCTCAAAATAGAATAATTTGCAAGGATATATGCTCTGATGAATAAATATTACATTCTAGGCTTCCCAAAATAAAGCCTCGAGGTAAATTGGCAAAGAAATCTTCCTATTTTCAAGATGAGAATGTTGTAATTCTTTGTTACATCTCATTAAATTTCATATACATTCATGGAAGTTGAAATTCGAATGGCATGAATATTTCCTCATGAGGATGTTGATGGCAACATTAGAAGGAAAATGTGATGGCAACAGAGTTTAAATCCTGGTAGCTTGTTTTATTTAAAATATTTCCACAAAGTGTTTAATGAGCATTATAAAGAATGTTCTCCGAGTTTTTCATTAGTGGAAAATTGTGATCGATTTGAGGATCTCATACAATACATGAAAGTATTGATGAAGATCTAGGAGATATGAAAGATGAGGATACCTTAGAAGAAATTTATGGATTTCATCCTCAAACTAAATGTCATGATAATCAAGGGAAGTTAGTTGAAGATGGAGATAAATAAGAAATGAATGTAGATTCACATGATGCTGTCTTTGGAGACAAATGGAATTTATTGGCTCCCTTGTATGAAACTAAAGAAAAATTCAACATCATAGTCAATCTCCATGAGAGAAAGAAAAAAATTGTTGTTCGGTTCAAAGAAAACAAAGACTACCTCCTCCTTTAACCAAGAAAGAAATTAATTATATTCTAAGCATGCGGCCCGGCCTCAATATTTATGTGATTGATTAATTCTATTTATTATACGCTGATTTATGTTTTGAAGTTGTTCTTCATGAAGAAACAAATGAATAACATATTGATGTGTATGTTGTTCTACATTATCAATAAGGCTTATGCCTAGAAAGTAACCTACATCAAAATGATGACCTTCAAATATAATGTAGCAATCTCAATCACGATATATCGAGATTTTCACGAGTCAACATATTGTACAGCAGATACCATATCAGATAATCATGAAGAATGTTTAGATATTCTCTTTCGGGGATGATCACGAGCATAATAGATTGGAACTAGTAATAGATCTAGATGAATACGGTGTTGAATCCTTAGTATCAATTGTTTTCAGATCCCTTTGTTGGCCTCTTAGAATCATTAAGGAAAGCGGTATGATGGCCATGAATGGTTTGTTGCAATATTTAAGGAAAATTTTGAACACAAATGTTCAATGGAAATTAAGATGAAGTTGTCATTTTTTCCGGCCTACTAAAAAAGGTGACCAAGAATTAGTCGAGTTAGTCATTTGCTTGGTAAGTTTACATTGGAAATGCGGTTATTATTCGATGGGATAAATTTTTATAAAAATAGAGTGAGTAGGTGTCTTCAATAAGCTCATTACTTTGAGCATTTTTCTAGATTTATTTTCGAATGATTTTCGGTTTCGGTTCAAGTGTGTTCCGGAATTCGGTTTGCGAGTGTTGATTTGGGCTTGAGATTTTTTTTAGCCACAAATGTGTTGTAGTAGATGGAGATTCTTGATTTGGGATCAACCCAATGGATTAGGCTACTAGTCTACGGTGTTCTTGACACCTCCGCGAAAGAGCTTCCATCCCTAGTTGGAGCCACTTGTTAGTATCCTATAATCTATAGTATACAAGGTATTTGAATATTCCTTTCATATCTTTCATATTGTCAATAGTCTCCCACGAGATGTCATTTATTTCCAGTGGAGAAAGTTAAGTCAAAAGGGAAAAGGATGCTTATTCTAAGGTTTTGGAAACCCCCTTATAGGATAAGGGTTCTCAGAGAATTTTGAAAAACCTTTAGAACTTATCCTAATTCCACCTACCACATAACCATATTAAGCCTAAATCCATAGTTTAGCGTTTAACACTCCAAACACAAAACCTTACGCCTTTATCGTATTATATGGTGGGACCCTTCCTCGCACGTGTCACCAAACTCGTTGGTCTCTTTCCACCTCTCATTTCACTTCGGCCCCACCATCCAATCATCTCCTTCGCTCTAACAATCCCCCACCTCTCCATTCACATACCTACACATCCACCCTACCCCACTCCCTTCGACATTCCGCATGTTTTCGGCCCCCCTCTCCATCGAGCTTTACCGCCGAGGTGGAGGGATCTGAAATAGGAAGTTTCGTGGCCTATGCCCTACCCTTACATGGAGGAACTAGGGTGCTTAACACTCCCCATACATTTGAAACCACCTACGGCTCTTGCAACCCCCGAAATGGTTTCTCCACCACAGCAAACCATTTCGGCCACCACTTCTCCACGTTGGCTGGTGCCACCATTGCTCCATGTCAACTCCCTTCTCTACTCCACATCCCGCCACAATCATCGTCGATGGTGCTCCCGCCAACGCGGCTCACCGCAACCACTGCTCCCGTCGAAACAGCAGCCCACGCTGGATTTTACGACAGCATTGCATCCTAATGATCGATAATTCAAGGGTCCTTTGTTGTTATAAATGCGATGGGTTTTTGAACTCAAATATCCATTACAATAGTGGCAGGTGCGATGGGAACAATGGCGGTTGAAAGAATGACTATCATGACAACCGACGCGCAGTGCACCAAATTTAATTATCTAGCAACAAATTTTCACCAAATCATAGCCATATGGGATCCATCATTGCCTCTTCGGCATCACAACCATATTGAAGTCATTTCACGATCAATAATAGGCTAACGGAAGTAAATACAACCTTCATCTTAGCTAGACTTATCTTATCACGGCCCTCGCATTGTTCCACTTGTCCAATTTTGGCTTGATTATAATTAATGACAATCAACTGAAATAGATAGGGTAAGCAAAGCTTAGGATTTTAGTTAAATATTGCATTAATTGACGATTATAGAGGTGGATGAAGGAAAAACCATTATGGAGAGCTAAATTGGTTGTAAAATCTCGGTTTTGGATGAATGAGAAAAGACCATGTTGTTTTCCAAATTCTTGTGTTATGATCTTTGTGGTTAAGTGCTTTCTCCATGTAATTTGCTCTATTCTAAGTATTTCACATATTGTTTTCTTTCTTTACTATGGATAATTTTTATTCAAGATTTTTCATAGGGCACCTTCGTCGTATTGAAATAGTACCTATGAAGTTTCCTCGAAATTTGAATGCAAGATTCGGATGAGGTGTGATGCATTCACATTGTATAATCTCTTCCCCTTTCAATTTCACAAGATGTAAGGAACCATTGACATGATAATATTTCTTGGTCACACATGATCTAGGTTATTCATCCGATTAAATGTTTACATTTTGAATCCATATCCCAATTGACATCTTCTATTGTCTCAAACACGAATTTTCAAACAAACCCCTATGCACTAATAGCTATTTTGAAATTCCCAATCAACAAAGCTATATCTAATAAAGAATCCCTCTCACAGGTCTAGTAGACTAGATCCTAGGCTCGAAACCGATTTTGATATTGGCCCTGCGAGATTTTTGTCTTCCAACCTTCGGAATTATGGGGAGCTAAAATAGTGGAGACCACTCTTGGAAATTTCTCAAGTTATCACTTCAAGTTTCGGTTTTGCTTTCGATGGTGAATAGATGTCAAACAAGAAAAAGGCTATTCCATTCACTTGGTTGTTAGTCATCCAATATTTTCATTATTTATAGATGACTATAGATTCAGTTCACAGATTTATAAAAACAACATTCTTTGAACATTGTAGTTTTGAAACATCACTCCTTCATTATCCCTATAGGAAAATTTTCGATATTTTATCAACCTTGGCATTTCATGGTCACCCTATCGCTTCCACAAACTCTCCCTAAAATTATAGCTATCATTTTAGGTTTCCTTCTCTGCCTTTAACCTCATTGGCCTATTTTTCCCTTTATGAACCTACTTTCCCTCTAGGGTTTCCTATAGCCTAAATATTTCCCATTTTCCCCCGAGAAATCTCACGCATTGATGGTCTCAAAACTATCTTGTGATAGGCTCTTTAGATAAATCAAGTATTGTATTTTCGTTCTTCAATACAACACTGCGAAAAATACTCTTGTTTTTTCATGAAGCCTCCGAGCCAATTTTCGATCAAAGGTCATGGTCAAAGGACCCATTTGGGTCATTAGGGTTTCATAGGTTGTAAGGTCATCGTTGATATTTTAAACACTTTTTTCTTATGCTAGAAGCGGCTAAGATGTAATAGAATTTGACACATGGTTATTCAAGGAAGACCGGAAAGTTTCCAAAGAATAATACCCTGTCGATTCAAAATCTGCACATGGGTAATGGACAAACTTTGGAAGTTCTATAGGAGTGTTGAAGTTTCCATCGGAAAAGGTATTAATAGTGAGTGGTCTTCTCCTAAGAGAAGACAACTCATACCAAAATAAGGGGAAGCAATTTGGTCTTAAGGAAAACTAGGGTTTTTCACTTAGTAGTCCAACAAAGTGCCAACATAATGGTAATTGCGGAAATGACATAGGGAAGGTAAAGAGATGAGTTACACTCCATAATAAAATCAAAGGAAGGATTGTGAAGGTGATGTTATATGCAAGCATCTGAAGGTTTTCAAGGTGTCAAGATCAGTTTGTCACGCCTCAAGGAACAAAGGGAAAGGTCCAAATCACCATTTGAATTGCACTGTGAGCAACGGTGAAAAATTGTTAATGAGAAAAAGGTGAAAAGTTGATTTAACTTGATGATGGAAAAAACGAGAGGATTTTGAAGCTTCTCTTGTGTGTAAAAATCACACAATCATCGGAGTAACATGTCGGGTCTCAAAAGGTAAAATCAAAGGATCAACTTCATCTTTTCAAGTCAACACAAGAAAAGGAAAAAGTCAAGAAGCATGAGTGAGAAGGTGAAAGAGACTTAACAAAATTAGAAAGTGGGTTACAAAGATAAAACTAATGCCACATGCCTAAAAAATGCTATCGCCATATGAATCGTTGTTCACTTGCAAAGAATTGTGTTTCAAGGTGAGAAGAAAATTTTAGTTTTCAAGTCAAGGCTTGGACAAATTTTTGGTTACCCATTGCCCCTTGCAATTTTTCCCTTAAGAATTACGAAGGCACTACGTGCCGTGACCGCTATGCTCTTGCCCAACACTCAACATATTTTCCAATTAGGCGTTGTGTGCTCGGGTTTGAGCTCTATGCCCTAGGTCGAGCGTTGTGCCCTTGTATTAGGCATTGCACTCTTGGCCAAGAGGGCCTCCTCAACCCTACAAACACTTAGTTCCCGCCAAAGAATTTAGGGCTTTCTCCAAGGTCACTCAAGGTTGTGATAAGTGGCAGTAAACCTATCCATTTTAATCTTTGTGGTAACATAATTAAAGAAGTTGAAATATGGTACAAACTAGAAATCCCATTCTGTTCAAACTCACTCCATACTGCATAGAAAATATCAGTTAACATTGTTTTCATAATGAGTTAATCGTTGAGTCTTGCCTCTCCCTCATCCTAAACATGCTTACACCCTCACTCATTCATCTCATTCCTGAAGGCTGCCATTCCATTACCCTCTTCCATATTAGTTTCATTTTCAGTCTGGGGTTTTCAAAGGTAGAGTGTTCCACGTGTTAAGAGAAGGAGGAAAATGCCGATCGAAGAAAAAAACAAGAAAAGAGCAATGATAGTAAGGAGGATGTATCGGTGAGGTGGAGAAAGGGTGAACAAAGACGGTGATGATGTGGGGAATGATGATAGAAGTCATAAGAGTAGTGTCGGTGAGTCAAATAGTGATGAAGCACATAGAAGCAATGATAATGGCAATAGATGAGAAATCAAGACATCGATCAAGACAAATGTAAATGATGAATCAAGTAATGAAAAAGAACGAAATGGGGAGCGAGATGTCGATAAAGAAGAAAGTAAGCTTGACAAAGGTAAGGAAAAGGTAATTAATGAGGAGGAGAGGAAGAAAAACATATGATCAGAAAGGAAAATCAAAAATTTTTACATTTTTTCATTTTTTTTGAGTTTTTGAAGTTTTTTTATTGTTTTAAAGGGCCAAAGGCGCGGCACCACTAGTGCTATGCTCTTTTTTGAGGCACCCTTTTGAGAGATGGCTTAAATTTTTTGGAATCCTTATTCCAAGGAAATAATCAAAAAAAAAATTCGGATCATTTGGAGTAGAAGTGGTAGTCCAAAAGTGCCAAAAACACCAAAAAAAACACCTTCTGCACTATTTTCGAGTTGGCGCTATGCCCTGAGCGATCTTGGGATATTGAGTTTTTCAGCAAGTAAATGAAGTCCAATCGAAACCTAAAGATTGTTGTGGAAAGTAGGCGGGAAAATATTTCCAATGAGCTATCATGGAGCTCATTTGGACACTGAGCCTCCAAATCTTGGTCACAAAACAAGTAATTTTTTTGGTGCAGCCATTGTGCCCTTGCAAAAAAGTCAACAAAACACACTAGGAGATATTTTGGAAGTTTTTGAGAGCCTCAATGTCAGTTTTTTTGGAAAATTTAGTTGAGAAGATATTTTTTCATTTAATGAATGAGGATATTTGTTCCCTGGGCCTTGCATGGTCTCAAAGGACAAAAATGACATTTATGGGTAATTAATGGTTTCTAAAACCCTAGTTAGGGTTTTGGTCCTCCTTTCTAGTTAAACTGCATTGAGGCCTCATTGTACATGTTGGTTGTTTGCTGAGCTCAATATGATATAAGATTTGATTTTTTTGAAGAAATTGGCTTGTTGTATTATGATTGCTTTGGATTGAGAATCAATGGATTAAGCACATTCCTAGGATTCATGAGCCTCTTTATTAGATGGTGATGTATTTGCACTCTTGTATTTTCTTACTTCAGTTTTCATTATTTTCATGGTTTCTTTTATCATAGGATATAAATTTTAGAGTAGGATATGCTTTCTTGGCACCCTACTTCTATCTGCCTCCTTTGATCTCTATATGTTTTCTTCCTTGAAGTTTAATTAAGAATCTTAGAATTCTCTTTAGTTTCTTGATATGTTATGTTAAAAGATATTTTTGTTTGAAAGTAATGTTTAGATATTTCTTAAACTGCTCTCTAAGATTACTTGTCTCTTCATTTTTGAGGTCTCTTTGGAAAAAGTTTAATTTGAAGAAGATCCTTTATTGCTCTTCACTTTTTCTATGCTACTATCATCTAGAAAGCTTTTCTTGTTTTATAGTATGTCGAAGGATCCTTAAATGGAATTTGAACCTAATAAATTTCATAACTTCATGTTCATTTCACACTCACTAAACCTACTTAGATCCATTTTGCCTTGTTAACACCCTATGAAATACCCTTGACCTATTATTGTTCTTTTAGAAAAAATTTGTGACTCCATAGCCCAATGGATTGATTTTTCTCTTACTCTACCTATTCTTCTTGACAACCTATACAACCAAACAAACAAACAAAAAAACCTAATCCTTATAACTAGCCTAAAATCAAAACCCTAAAATCAAGAAGTTACAACTTCTACATAAATTTAGAGAGCCCTCTGCGAGTCCGAAAGGCTAGGTCCTAGGACTTCAAAAATAGGTTTGATGTTACCCTTGTAGGTAGATGTACCAATCTGAAAATTTACGGGGACCTAACATTTGGCGACTCCATTTGCTGCAAAATTCAGAAACGAGAGATTCAACTGGCGACTCCCTGACTCCAAAATGGGATCGGTTGCAGAGGAGATATACTCCGATGAGCAGAGATTACATTCCAAGCTTCCCAAAAAAAAAAATAGTCAGGTAAATTGGAAAATAAATCTTCCTATTTTTCAAGATGAGAATGTTGATGATGCTTTGTTACATCTCATTAAATTTCATATACATTCATGGAAGTTGAAAGTCAAATAGCATCGGTATTGCCTCATGAAGATGTTTATGGCAACATTAGAAGGAAAAGCAAGGAAATGGTATGAAGGTTTAAACCATGGCGGCTTGTTTTCTTTAAAATATTTTCACAAGAGTGTTTTATGAGCACTATAAAGAATATTCTCCATCTTTGTGCTTGGTGGAAAATTGTTGTGATCGGTTTGAGGATTTTATAAAATACATTGAAATTATTGATGAAGATCTAGGTGATATGAATGATGAGGATATGTTAGAAAATTTATGGGTTTCATTCTCAAACTAATTTTCATGATAATCGAGGAAGTTAGTTGAAGATGAGATAAATCAAGAAATGAATGTGAATTCACATGATGCGAATACCGAGGACAAATGAAAATTTATCGGCTCCATTTTATGAAAATAAAGAAAACATTCACATCATAGTCAATCTTCATGAGAGAAAGAAAACAATTGATGTTTAGTCCAAACAATACAAAGACTACCTCCTCCTTTCAACGAGGTAGAAATTAATCGGATTCTAAGCATGCAACAAGCCTCTCAATATTTATGTGATCGAGGAGATTAATTCTATTTGTTAAAAGCTGCTGATTTATGTTTTGAAGTCATTCCTCATGAAGAAAAAATGTAGAATAGATTGATGCGAGATGTTGTTCTACATTCTCAGAAGGCTTATGGCTACAAATACTTTTTCTCATTAAATGATGGCCTTGAAACAAAATTTAGTAATCTCAATCAAGATATATCGGATTTGTGAGGTCAAAATATTGGCATACAATGAAGATGCGATATCGGATAATCATGAAGAATGTTTAGATATTCTGTTTTAAGGATGATCCTGAACATAATAGATTGGAACCAGAATAGACGTAGATGGTACATTCATTGGAATCCTTAGTACCATTTGTTTTTCCAAGATCCTTTTGTTGGCCTCTTAGAATAATTTAAAGGGTATGCTATGCCATGAATGGTTTTGTTTCAATATTTAAGGAAAACATTGAACACATATGTTCAACGGAAATTAAGATAGAGATCTGGTCATTTTAATTTTTTCAGCACCTTTCAAAAGAGTAAACAAGAATCTATGAGGTCATTTTCTTATTTGGTTACATTAAATACGGTTATTATTTGAAGGGATAATTTTTTATCAGAATAGTGTAGGTATGTGTCCTAATAAGCTCGATTACTTTGAGAATTTTTCAGTTTTAGTTTCGAGACTCCTTTTTAGTTTTTAGTTCAGAAATGTGTTCCATACTTTATTTTGTAGAGTGCTGATTTCCGCTTGAATATTTTCAATAACTAGAGGTGTTGTACTAGATCAAGTTTTGATTCGGGATCAACCTAATGGATTAGGCTACTGGTCTATGGTGTTCTTGACACATCTTGAAAGAGCTTCCATCCTAAGCAGAGCCACTATTAGTATCCTATAATCTATAGTATCACAAGGTGATTGACTATTCCTTTTAGATCTTTCATATTATCAATAGTGTCCCACAAGCTACATCATTTATTTTCCAATGGAGAAAGTGTTGTCAAAAGGGAAAAGGATGATTATTTTAAGGTTTTGGAAACCCCATTATGGATAAGGGTGCTCAATGAAATTAATGTAAAAACCTTTAGAACTTATCCTAGTTCAACCTGCCACATAACCACATGAAGCCTAAATCCATATTTTAGCGCTTAACCTCCAAACACTGAAACCTTACCGCACTATCGTATTATATGGTGGGACACTTCTGGCAAGTGTCACCTACCTCGTTGATCGCTTGCCACCTACAATTTCACGTTTGACCCCACCATCCAATCATCCCCTCTAATCTAACGATCCCCCACCTCGTCGTTTGCATACCCACGCATCCGCCTTACCCCACTCCATCCCGACGGTCCACATATGTTTTCTCCCCGCCCCCGCGTCTCCATCGGATCTTTCTCGCCGGGGGGGGGGTTATGAAATGGGTAGTTTCATGGACGAGTACGCGTGCCCTTATGTAGCGGCACTAGGGCGACCTTTCACCCCCATTCATAAAAGAAACCACTGCCGCTGCTTCCCCCCTGCGAAATGGTTTCCCTACCACACCCAAGGCCGGCCTGCCTGCCATGTTGCTCCACATCTCTCACGGTGCTCGGTTGCATCACGTCGGCCGCCGCCACCAGGCTTTCCCCACGTTGAATCCCTTCATATTTTCTCCACATCCATCCACCAATACGGTGATCCATAGTGATCCTCTCCAACCCATTGAATCCCTCCTGTTGCTCCACATCAACCTACCGGCCAGCAGTTTATGTTGGTTGTCCTAATGAATGGTAATTAAAAAAGGGTTACGAACTATTTATAAATGTAGTGGGTTTTACGTTTCAAGTTACCTTTGCAATAGTATCCGATGCGGTAAAGGCGAGAGGAAATTAGAAACAAAAATGGCCATCATGACAATAAACACTGTGCACAATTTAATTATCCAGTAGTGATTTCTGCAAAGAAAATCCATATGTCGAGCCATCATTGCCTCTTTATCCTAATAGCCACAATATGATCACTTCACAATCAATAATAGACTACTAGAGTAAATAAAACGCTGTCTTGGTCAGACTTATCTTATCACCCTGTGGTTCCACTTGTCCAAATTTGGCTTGAATGTAATTAATGACAATCAACACAAAAATATATGGGGTAACTAACTTAATTTTTTAGTTAAAAATTTATGAATTGCAAGTATATAGGTGAAGCAGGGAAAAAAACATTGTAATAGGTTCATCTTGTTGTAAACCCTTGGTTTTGGATGAATGAAAGAGCATGCTATTTTCTAGATTCTTTTGTTATGATATGTGGTTATTTGCTTTTCTCCATGTAATTTTTCATTCTCTTGTTTCACATATTGTTTTCTTTATTTCTTGTGGATAAGAAATTTATGTTCGGGATTTGTCCTTTGGGCACCCTACATAGTCTGAAACATTACCTGCTCTTTCTACGAAATTTGAATGAAATATTCATATGAGGTCTACTTTGCATTCACATTTGAACCTTAATCTCTCCCCCTTTCCATTTCACAAGTTGTAAGGATCCATTGACATGACTAGCTTGCCTCATCACACATGATCTCAGTTATTCATCCATTTAAATATGTTTACACCTATTTGACTCCATAGCCCAATGGCCTTCTTACGATATCTCAATAACAAATTTTCAAACAAACCCATATGTACTAATAGATAGCCCTAAAATTCCCAATCAACAAAGCTATATCTAATAGATATATCTTTGCTCTTGAGTCTAGGAAACCTATATGCTAGGCTCGAAGTAGTTTTTATGTTGGCCCTCCTGGATTTATAGGGAGCTAACACTATCAAAAAGAGGTACCATTGCCTCGATGCCTCAAGCAACTCCAAATATTGGAGGGAAAGGCCAATTTTTGAGATGCTTCAATCTTCCTGAACTACACCACTTGTGCTAAGGGATTCCTACGCCTCCTTCGTCGGGACATCTCATTCAAATGGGATGATTAAGCCCACAATCATTTGAGGTGTGAAGACACATTATCTTTAGCACCATTTGATCAGTCCCAAACTACGATCAAAGTTACACCACTGTATCTATCGGCATGCGTGACCGCTTTCGTAGGTGTTAATCTAGGAGGGCCCAGAATGGAAAAAAAATGCAATTTATTACGTTAGTAAAAAATTACCAAGCCACTAGGTAATATATGACATAAAGAAAATACTACCCTCACATTGATACGCGTTGTCCAAAAACTTACGCCACTATTATCATCAAAACCATAAAACTATGAAACCCCCACTCTTTTTACAAAAGCTGAACCATAAGTACACTTGTTCTGGATATTCATCTTGTAGAATTTGCATTTATGTTTTCTCCCCAAAATAAGGAGGCTTTAATTTACTTTCAGGATTCATGTGGACCTCCCAAAGTGGAAACTGGATCACCCAGTCTAATGATACCTGGAAGACATCTCTTCCTACGATGTGGCGACCTTGATACAGATATTCATTATTTACCAACCAAGTGCAAGATAAACTTACCACACGGCAGCCTGGTCGGCCACTTCACCATCGACCTAATTATACTCCTCATGGAGGCACATGCTGACAGTGTGAACATTTTACATCAGATAGCACACCTAAAATAAGGCTGAAGAAAGCCATAATAGAAAAAGCTTTCATGATGGTGAGAACTTGTAAATGGCTACTCTTGGGAATGGCAACGCTATAAAATTTCTTGTTGGGAAGATATTTTTGTGCACATTGACTGTGGCCTCAAATTCCAACAGTCAAAAGTTGGAGCAATATTCTTTGCTCTCATGAAACGCCTCTCCTCCTTTGTACTGTGTAGTCATTTTCGTAGTTATTTTTCAAATGGGGGATCAAATTCATGACTTGCAACTCGATGTCATCGAGGCAACCTCAAGTATATTATGATAATTTTGTCGACTAGTTCACCAAATGGGCGAAGCCATGCCCACATACGAAACACGGAAGAAACATTTTGCATGGTTTCTATTCAACCATGTCATGGCGGTTTGGTGCACCAAAAGAGTTAGTCTCTTACCACGAAGAAACACTTCTAAAACAAGGTTTTCTAGGATTTATCCTGTCACCTCCTAATTCAAACTGTGAATTTGCTTCACCATACTACCTTTGAATCCAATGGATAGGTAGAAGTTGTTAACAAAGTACTTAAAATGATGTTACGGTGCATGGTGAATAACGCAAAACAAACTTGCACCACATTATTTTCTGCGCACGACGGAGCACACCACAAGCGGTGAAAACATCCAACGAATTCACACCTTTCCACTTAGTGTACGAGGTCGGCTGTGTTTCCCATAGAATGTAAGATCTTGAACTTACACACATCCGTAATCTCCTTGATGACACCCAACCTCTAGAGAAATTCTTGGTACAAATAGAGCTCGTCGACGAAATTCGATGATCGCTCCAACATGAGGCCCATAAAAAAAAGTGGGTGAAAGCATCATTCGATCACAACATCACCCCTCGATAATTTACCGAGGAGGACCTCCGCTATGATGTTTGGAAAAGAATCATAGGAGCAGGGGAAAATTTGAAACCTTGTGATGCCTATCTCATAAAACATTGTCTCCTAAAGCGGGGATACATCTTGACGGAGCCCAACGGAACATGCTAAGGAAACCTCGTCAATGGACTCTATTGGTCTTGAAAGAGGTGGATTTTTATTTACAACTCTAGTGCTTTCTCATTTAATTATCAACCCGGGGTAAGTATTTTTATTCCAAGAGTGTTGGCACAATATATGCGAGCCGGAGTCATCTAACGGATGTTCCTTGTCCCTTACGAGGAAGAATTTTCTAACTTCTAAGCTTTCTTATCCTACGAGGTTGGCTTGGATAGGTTTTTAACCTAAGATTGAGCAACAAGATTTTGCATCTATGTAATGGGATTAAACAACGATTTAACTAAACCAAACAACAATCTAGAGAAATCAGCGACAATTGAATTGAATTCGACAATAAAGCTGAAGAACAATGGAATTGAATGGAACATGGAGTCTAACTAAGCTAAACGGTAATGGACTCGAATTGAATCAATAGTCTAAATTTGACTAAGCAATAATGGAATAGTAGTATAAATAGGCGAGCGATGTGGAACAACGGGATAATTAAGTTGAAAAATAATGGAACAAAAATATAATGAAGCAAATTAAATAAATCATACAACAATTATTTAAGTATTTTTGCAATAAATTCTCTTTATGAATTAATTAATCGACATTGATCGATGGTTGAATGCTTCGTTATGCTAACAGAAGAATAATGCAATTTATAAAGATAGATAACGGTGAAATTAGCTTATTCTACGATCTGTAACTCAAATGAAATGGTATTAAAATAATTGGAACTATCTGATAATAAAATATTGTCGTAAGTTAGAAGATATGATTGCGATTGTGATACTTCAAGAACACAACTTCTAACAATCTTGAAGAAAAGAGAAGCGTATCTTTATTGAATGGAAATATACTTTACATGCATAAGATTCTTAAGCATTGGTTTGCAACTACACAAAGTATCAAAACTTGCATGGAACTTCCCGGAGGTTGGGCCCCGAGAACACCGAAGCCTAGTGCAGTAAAAACTTGAAAAGATTATTGTTAAAGCTCTATATTACATGCGGTGATGTTACAAAAACACAACTGGAAACTGATTGTTTCTAATGTGTCTATTACGGAATGAATTTCATATCCTGTCTCTGACTCCCTTTCTCATCCATCCTTCGCCTTTTTAAAGATGATTTCAAAAATGTGATATTTCCCAAACACGGGCTGTCATTTGAGTTTTTGAGTATCGAATTTTTGTCTACCTTCTGTAGTACATTTAGGAGTTACTAGGATTTCATGTTTGCATCCGTTGGTTGGATTTTTTTCCTATTGGTCAGACAATGCCTTCCTACATGTGCGGAGATAAGAAAGTCAATTTTCTATCACAAAAACATCCTTTTCATCATTAGTATAATTGTTCTTGTTTCATAATATTTTATTCTCTTTATTGTTAATATAAATAGGAATTACCGGAAATTATAACATAATTTGAAGTACTTACGGGGTGAGAACATACCTTAATTTGGGCCCAACATACTTCCTGCTTACCTAGTTGCATGTCCTCATGCGAAAGATGAATGATATGTAGGCGCATTAAGGAGTAGGTTGGGTAGAGCTGTCGTTGTATGCTCTAAAAACCTTGTTTTCGTTTCATGAGTGCAAAAGATAGTGCACATGGCTCCTACTAGTAATTTGTAATTGTGATTATAATCCTTAGGAGGATGCCAAGGTGAGGGGTTACATGTACGCATCCCGAGCGAGCGAGGCCCCATGCTATAGACTAGGTTGTTGTATCAAAGGAATGCGGAGGCAACAACCTTGACATTCTTTATCAGCTGAATGGCTCCCACTATTATTCACATTGTTCGTGGAGGCCATCCATCTTTGCTTGGCTACTAATAAGACGCTTCCGTATGTCCCCAAAGTATTCTCGTGCATTTTCTATGATATCTTTATGGATGGGTCCTGACCTAGTCCGACACCTTGCCTTCTCATGAATTTTTTACGGATGATCGGTTGCAAGGGTTTTATGGGCTCCCCCTTTGACCCATAAATCTAGACTATGCTCTCTTTTTTGGAAAGATGTCATAGGCTTTGGCCCACCTAATCTGGTTTTGAGAAAAGAAAATGAAAGGAAGGCTTGTAGCTACACATCCCTTATGAAGGGGCTAGGGTTGATATGCCGTGTCTTCTTTGAAGAAGAATTTATGCATGTAAAGCTCACACAAGAGGCGTTGGACCTACTCATCTGATCGTTAAAAAAATGGAAAATTTCTTCTATGGTCCTGAAAGTAGTGAGTTTATCTACCCTTTGTGACTTTAACTTTCAGAGTAAATACCGTTACGGTAGGAACAAGGCATAGTTGGTTAATCGAGCTCTACATGATAACGCATCATTATATAGAGACAAAATTCTAGAGATTTTCTTCTTAGCTTGCTCCACCTACTCTTGTACCACTTTAACCTTTTCTATTGCTCTCCTCTAAGTTGGGCGAATGTCTCATCTTGTGGTGGAGAGGTCGGTGAAATTTTTTTAGCTGATGCTTGATGTTGTATGTCCTCGCACCACCTCCTTCTTGCACTCTGTTAGTTCATGCCGCACTTGCCTAGTTCATTGCGTAATATCTGGTTGGTAGCTTTCTCTACTAGATAGGCATGGCGGGGGCTTCCTGCTGTTTGGGTCCCCTTTTCCTCTATAACCTTCTACTCGGTTTGGGTGAAGGCTTCGATAGTGTTTGCTAGTTTTGTACGCACTTCGGCCTCGGTGGTGTTTGCTAGGTTAGTCTATATTTCAATTTTAGTAGTAGTTATCGAAATGGTTTATATTCCAATTTTCATGGTGTCGGCTAAGTTACTTTGCATTTTCTTTCGATAACATTTGTTGGTTCTGTTTGAGTTCCTACAATAGAGGTTTACATCTTTGGCTTCTCGGCCCTTCTTTCTTTTTTTAGTTGTTTTCTTAGATATTTTACCAATTTCTTCAATATCTTGCAAGTCCTTCTTAGTTTCTCACTTCTCCTTTCATCGAATCTTCACCTATCCTTATTTCGGCGAGGTGGTAGGGGAGTAGAATTCCCCTTTCGGGGATAGCGTCTAAAATGGTGTTTTGATTATGTCTTCAGAATTTACCTCAATGTGAGGTCTTGAATAGGAGGAGAGATGCTGCCTCTTGGTGAAAAATGGGTTTTCTCTATGTGTGTGCTGCGCTCCTCACAACGATAGTGTCACACGAATGATCCTTTGGTTCCAATCTCTCCTTTTTCTATCCATCACTATATGCTTCATAATTATTGATAGGAGACGAGCCTCATCATCTCGTGGTTCCTCTTGGTCGGGTAGGATGTTTACCTTTAGTGTGACTAGGAGATGCTAGGAAATTTGACGACTTTATCGAAAGAAGTTCCTCTTGCTCCACAACTTCCAATGGGTTTCTCAATTCATAGTTTGTCCTTATTTGTCCTAGGACTACGAGCCACTTCATCCTCGAATTATTGCAAGGGTGCATGGGATGGTTTGCTTCCTCCATGAGGTTTGAGGTTCCTTGGGGTGTCTTGTTGTTTTCACCTACTTGGCTCTAACGTTGAGGTTAAGTGTCCTTTTTCTTCTTCGTGTGTTACCTTGGGAGCTCAGATTTCGGTTCCATCGGGGTTTACTTAAGTTTCACATTGCCTCGAGGTTAACAGAAATTATCCCATGCTATATCTTGCCTATCTAGCTCATGAATGCTAATTATTTTTATTAACCCTTGGTGAATAACCACTTCTTGGGGATTCTTGGCTTTCCTCAATAGAACAACGATTATCATGTAATACTAAATTAAAAAAAGAAGGTAGATTAATTGATTTTTTTTTTTAAGTGCAACTAAAATTTTGAAATTTTGTCGAGGTTTTACCACATACGCGTCCTTCGCATGTAATAGGATTACGGATGAATGCCGCCGGCTCCTACCATGTTTGGTGTAAAAAGGCGGGGGTTAATACCTCTATTTTTTGTTCCAATGGTTCATGCGGTCCTAGTATGCTGCTACTACTTCTCTCAAGAGGAGATTCTTCTACGCATATTTCTCCTTGCGCTAGTATTCCGAAACTTCCTTAATAATTACCTACGTAACTTGTATAGGTCGGCCTTTAACTCTATTTTTCCCCTTCCTACAAATTTTGCGAAGGTCGATTGCAATTATCGTGTTGAATCCTTGCAGTACGTGTACATATGTTAGCCATGTAGCTTGTTGGAGGATGGCACTCGGCACC
The DNA here is from genome assembly GCA_034641835.2 of Pinus albicaulis. Lineage (NCBI taxonomy): Eukaryota > Viridiplantae > Streptophyta > Pinopsida > Pinales > Pinaceae > Pinus > Pinus albicaulis. The sequence goes on along the minus strand of JAXQQM020076734.1, from coordinate 62,275 downwards.
CCTCTGAAATTGGAAAAGTTTACGAGGGCTCGCTTGAAAGAGTTTCCTCCCATAGCTGATATGCTCTTTTCCTCTGATTATTTTCTTCTTGGCTCTCGTAGTTTCAGCGGATGTTGTCTGCCGAAAGCGAGAAAAGTTGCGGCTACGAGTAGATAATCTTCATCCCTTAGTGTAGTGTTCCTGCGAGAGGGTCTTGTCGATGCGTCTAACGATATTTGTGTGGGGATTTCACATGCTTGCTGAATTAAGGCCAATTACACCTCCCTCGAAGAAAGAGCGCCTGCTCCCTCAAGTACGAGAGAGATTTGGTCGCTTATGAATGCGGACGGGGGAATGTCATAATTTGGTAATGATAATGTCTATGTGTGAAGGAACGGGAAGTTGAGTAATTACTAACATATGCGATAAAAAGGTCGAGATTTAGAATTTATAATGTATCTTGTGTGGAAGTGACCGGAAAGAGAGAGGAAATAGCATAGCCATTATTGCAATACGATTTCCTTGCACGGCCTAAACATTATGACAAAAGCAAGATTGATTCATGTAATGATTGGCGTTGTCATTTCGAAGTTCAAAATATGTAAACATATCTTTGTTAGTTATTCTTATGGTAGGTCATAATTATTATTAATTCTAGTAATATCTTGTGGTTGAAAAATGGAAAGCAAGGTGTATATACAAGAAATTGGCTATTGAAGGAGCATACTTTCATACCACAAGCGAGCCACGCTGCGCGGCGGGTATTCTAGCCTCGACGGGGTTCTTGTTTTTAACACAAAAAAAATGAGCCAGATCCTTATGTAAGAATAGTTATTTTTGCCAATTTTATGGAGAGTTCACCATGCCGGTATGGTGGCCGGATAACCATGGTGCCACTCACTAGAGTTGTAGCAAAGTGATCAGGCACATGTGATGAATCTCATGTCCTTCAAGTCATTAAGAAGGTCGTGCAATTAGTAGTGGCCATAATGGGCATGTCACTTGATACACCCTTATGAACGTGGTAGGTTGGCTCGTGATGATACCCCCTATCCTCTCTTAAGATTTGCAAGTAAATTTAGTACTTCATTTTGAATTGTAACATATTTATCTATAAAGAGGCCATTGTGATGGTGTGGTAGCAGGATACTCACAATGCCATTCACCTAAATTATGTGAGTGATCAAGCGACTCGTGATGAGACCTCCTATCCTTCTAGTAGATGAGAAGGTAATTACCCTGGTGTGGCAGCCATAATGGGCATGTCACTTGTTAAATCCCTATGATCATGGTAGGCTAGCTTGTAATGAGACCCCCTATCCTCTTAAATATTTGCATGAACACATATTGATTTTTATTTTTATTTTTACATAGAGGGAGGTTCATTGACTACTTAAGAATAAAGAGGGGTTGGTGAAAGAAGTGGAAAAAAAACCAATACCTCCATTAATACCCCTTGTTCCATTTCTTCGTATTGTAGGCACATATTACTCGAATAGTGAAAAAAGATATATCATCATAAGATCTGTATTGTATGATATCATATTTGAACTTCTGGGTGATAGCCTTTCATTTCATGTGTGCATAATTTCAGCTTCTAGTTTAAGAATTATAGTGTCAAAGGGCCATCATATTTGTAACTTTACCATTTCCCTCTCTCTTCCAGCTTGTCATTCCCTACTCAAGGTTACTCAATTATAAAAATAATGGCTATTTAAGTTGGTCGGACAACAATTGTTCGGTGATTAAGGATCGAAATTTATTCAAAGATTGCTCGGCATTAAAAAAAAGGTTCAAAAACGTTATTAAATTCGAATGAACAACGGTAGTTCAGATTGAACAGTTGTTCTCGAATTGAAAAAGCAAAAAATAAAAACACGGCAATGAACAAGCGGTAAGTTTAATGAACAACGGTCGTCGAGAAGTGAACGGTAGTTGTTCGAAATTTATGACAAAATTAAAAACGTGAAATGATTGTTCAATTGTGGTTGAATCGGAATGTTCAAAGTCTAAACAACGGTAATCACCAATTGAACAACACAAATAAAAATTTTGAAAATATGGATTTGTTCAATTAAGTGGCTTGTTAGCCGTTGAGAGATTGAACAACATTTGTCCACGGGTGAAAAGAAAAATTAAAAACATAGCAAAAGATACATTGAATTTGGTTGAGCCATGACCATTCAAATATTGAACAATATTTATTCTCAAATTGAACAACAATTTGTTCTTGAATTGATTAGAAAAAATAAAAACACCAACGAAAATAAGCCATTCAAATATTAAACAATATTTGTTCACAAATTGAACAACAAACTAAAAAACGTAAAAAATACTACTCAATTTTGGTTGAATCGGCGGCCGTTCAAAGACTAAAAAATAGTTGTTTCCCCGAATTGAACGAGAAAGATAAAACACCGCGGATGGTTGTTCAATTGAGTGGAAACCATTTAGATATTGAACGACGGTTGTACGTGAATTGAACAACAAAAATAAAAACACATAGCCAATGGATGTTCAATTTAAGTGAACAACGGTATTCGGAAATATTGAACAATAGTTATCTGTGAATTGAACAAAAAAAAAAAAGAAAAGAAACACGGCAGTAGGTACATTAAATTCAACTAAACAAGAATTGTTCAAATATTGAACAACAACTATCCTGAGAATCGAACAAAAAAAAAGAAGAAAACATAGCAAATGGACGAATGTTCAATTGAATAGCAGTGCTCAAAGATAGAAAAACGATTTGTTTTGAATTGAAACCAAAAATAAAAACACAATCTTACAAGGAAAATAAATTGCAAATGGGAAGAATGTATGACAAGACAAAACAATTATATACATTATTTACAAGTGATGTTGTCAAACCTCTCATGTACTTGGTTTTGTGGGGTTATCACCCCCTTGCACCACAACTTGGATGGTGGGATCGTTTAGGTACTGTTGATAGAAAGATTATTTCGTGAGAGGTTTGCGATAGAGGCATACTCTATGCCCGTTAACTTGAAATGTTGAACCAAACCCATCTATGGTGGTCAAGGTGAGGTACCATTTCTATGTACTTCCCTGGAATCTCATATGGACCGAGGCACCTTGTTTGCGGTTTTCACAGGAAAGTCTTGGAATATAGAGTCATAGAGGAGTGCCCAATCTCATTTTTGAAATACCTTAGTCTTTATTAGGTTTTCGTGTCACTTGGCTTGCTATTTTTGAATGATAATTGTGCGTTGCGGGACAAGCGGTCGGAATTTCATCCAGTTCATTTTATTTAGAGTCTCTTAAATAGCTTTTGTTAAGTCCAATCCCACTTGCGCAGGTTGTTCTCGAGTTTTAATTTCGAACTCAATAGGGAATATAGGTTCTCTCCCAAATACGAGCTGATATAGTGAATATCAAGTGGTATTTCTAGGAGTTGTTCGATAAGCCCATAAGACCACGGTAGTCTAGTGGTCCGATCTCGACGGTGTCTTGCTACCGTCTTGGTAACGATTACCTCCGGGGAATTTGCGCAGTGCTTTTGACTTGCCCATTGGCTGCGGGTGGTAAGGAGATGTAACTCTATGATTGATATGGTGATTTATTAAGGTATATGTGATCTTATTTCTTGTGAATTGTGCCCCCTCATCGGCTATTACATCCCTTGGCAACTGTGTCGCACGAATAGTTCAACGAAAACTTAATTATTGATTCTTCAATGGCTCTTGACAAGGCCATTGCTTCAGCCCATTTGGTGACATAATCCTTGGCAACTAATATTTGAGATTTATTGTTTGATGGTGGGTTGAATGGCCCAACGAAGTCCAACTCCCATCATTAAAAAATGGTTCCACTACCAATTGTGGTTGTAGCGAAATTTCATCAACTTGGCTTGGGCGGCTTATTGTTTGGCGGCTATCGCAGACTTTGGACATAATTATTTGCGTCTTTGAAAATTGCGGGTCAATAATAGCTAATTGCAGCACTTTATGCCTTGTACGTGGATTACGCGAAATGGCCACCACGGGGTTCATCGTGACGGGATGGTAAGATGTCATAGATTTTGTCTTCCCTTATGCATCTGTGTGTGCATAATATTATTTGTATGGAATAGGTATCCTACAATTCATGAGAATATTGCATTGCGCTATAAAATAAATTTTCTTTCTCTTGCCATTAAATGTCTAGGTAGCTTCCCCAACTTTGCCCGGATAATTTGCCTCATCTACATACCATGGTGTTTTGACCGCTACAATAAACGGTGTTCGTCGGGGGAATTGATGTTCAGCGTTTGTTTAGCGTGTAAATCTGTCTTGAGGACTACGGAGCGAAATGCTGCGACCACGTTTTCCTTCCATGGATGGTCTTTTATCGTTATATTGAATTCTTTTAACAAAAATAGCCAACGGTTATTCTCCCATTCGTGATTTGTTTATTAGCTAAATATCTAATAGCAATTAAAGTCGGTATACGGGGAACACTTGATATACGGTTATATAGTACCTGAATTTATTGATAGCATAAATGACATCCATGAATTATTTTTTGGTCATTGTATAATTTAATTCGGCGGGAGTAAGGTTTTTACTAATATAATAAATAGCATAAGGCTTTTGGTCTTCTTCTTGGCCAAGGACTCCTCCTATTGTTGTATCGGATACATAGGAAGAGATGTGAAAGGGCGAGTTTCCGGTTAGGACCTCACGAAGTTGGTGTTGTTGAGACCGGCCTCTTCAGAGTACGCTAAAAATGGTGTCACATTTTCCAGTCCAATGGAATTCAACATTCCCATTCAATGCATACATATTTGGAGCTATCTGCCCGAGAATGTTTTATAAATACGTGATAATATCTTGTATATCCCGAGCTTGCGTACCTGTTTGTGTACGAAATTGTGGCCAATAGAAGAATTACCTCTATTTTAGCCGAATCTACCTGTATTCTAGCTACGAAATGTAGTGACCTAGGATTACCCCCTCGGTCATCATCATGTGGAATTTTTAGATTTGCTTAGACATATTCTAGTAGCAATACATCATTCTAACACTTTTTCTAGCGTTTCCTGGGAAGCAGTCAAAGTCTTCCCCATGGGGTGTAAAATCATCCATATAGATTTCAAGGAAGTCCTTCATTTATTATTCGAGAGAAAAAAATGCTAATTATGGCTCTCTAAAATGTTGTTGGGGAATTACATAATCCAAATGGTAAAACTGCAGCAGAAAAAGTGCCCCATGGGTAGGTAAAGATTTAATATATCTTAGTCTTCGAGAGCTATTTGGATTTGATTGTATATCTTGAATGCATCGAGAAAAGGAGAAGAACCGTTTCCCGACCAATGTGTCAAGGAATTGGTCGATGAAGGGAAGGGGGAAATGGTCTTTTCTGTGTTCCCTTATTTAGTTCTTTGTAATCTACTCTTGGTTATACTTCCCATTCTTTTTAGCGACGACCACCCGGAGGAAACCCATTTGCTGTCTAAAATAGGATAAATAAAAATTTACATCTAACGAGTTTTTGTAGCTCCTCTTTTACAATATATTTTAAGTGTGGGTTTAATATTCATTGAGGGTTTTCTAACGGTGTGTTTCGCTATCGGTATAGATGTGGTCGTGCATAGTTGTGGGTCCAAACCCTTCATGTCTTGGTAGTCCCACACAAATTCACCTTCGTGCTTCCGGAGGACTTTTATGAGTTTTTACCTTTTGGTTGTCATCAAGCTACCATTAATATTGAACCTTTCCTGGCTTGATCTCAATAGATATGCTATTACGAACAATGGTTGTGGAGATATGTTGAGTCTCGAAATCCATCACAGGATCCTCTTGATCTTCATGTTCAAGGACTATTTTCAACATTTGGCATTTCAGATTTTCGGGCTTCGGTGGGCGATTCATAAAGTTATTAATCACATCATCTTGAGTTTGATCCTTGAATTCAAGAGCTTATCCTAGTGTCGAGAGGTGGAATGAGATCTTTTTCTCTTCTTTGTTATCCTTTGATAAATTGATATACTGAGAAGTGGCTAATTTTGTTTTTCAAAACTTCAAAGAGATAATTCCCCTTTGAAAAACTATCATATTTGAAGTTTTATGCGAAGATAACTATCCTTGAGTTAATCTTCAACTTTGCTATTTCCCTCATAAACCTGAAAAATTTGTTGTTTGCAAGGAAAACTGTCAAAAAACCCTTTTTTCCCTTCATTTTACCCCTCCTTCCATCCATTAATAACACCATTTTTCATCCCCTTTTTCTTCTTTAATTCCTCCTTTTCCCTCATTTTCCTTCATTCCCTTCATAAATTCCATTTGATAAGGTTTAAAACTCCTTTTTTAACCTTATCGGAACCCTCAAAAACCTCTGAAAAACCCTCATTTTGCCACTGAAAACCTTCATTTTTCTATAAGGCCTTAAGCCCCTTTCGGCTTTAGCCCCATGCCCCTTTTTCCACATAAAACCCAGGCGTGACCAAGTGCTAAGGCCTAATCAAAAATCGCAAATCGAAAGCTTTACTGTTAACGTTTTTCTTTGTTTGTCCAAAAATCTTCGATGCGATGAGTTTTCTCCTTGACCAGATCCAATCTCCACCGTCGATATTTATAAATCCAACGGCCGGTGCTAAAGTCACATCACACCCATAACCTCCCTCCATTACCTCCGTTGAATATTTACCATCGATCTTACTCCCAAATGCGACGGTGACGCTTGGTACGCCGCGCAAAAATACGAAGTGCCATCCCTTTGCCTCCCTTCGATTTTGCGATCTACGATCAATATCGATACATTCGTTCCCACGGATCTGATGGCTCGAGTATAAATCGCACTCTACTCATAAGCCCATCACCGGGTAATAGTTGATTCAATCTGGCCATTAATTCCCCTTCCAATCTGATGGTCGAGAGTCTAATCGCATCACCCATTTTGTCTATCCACCAAGTCTGAATCATTTTTCCGACGCAATCTCGGCCATCCATTCTATAGATCTAATGAATAGGATCTATTCTGCCCATCCATCTACCCTTCTTCCCCTTTGAGCTCCTTTGGCGCTCCTACCTTTAATCTTGGTAGTCCGTGCAGGGTTGGCCAGGGGTCCAAAATGAGCTCGATGGCTCACCCTCGCCTTTCCTTTTCTCCTCCATCAACATATCTCGGCCAAAGTCCATTCCATGATCCAACGGTCAAGGTTTAAACCCCCCCCTTGACCACCACTTACCTTTTTCGCCCACGCATCTTACCCCTTCACACTCTCATTCCCACCATCATATCTCCCCACCTTTCATCAGAACGAGTTGAGACTCCATATCGCGTAATTTTGCGCTTTGAACATTAATGCCAAAAATTTACGTGATATGGGCGGTATTAAAATGACGGTCTCCAAGCGTAGACCTATATCATGTTTTTTGGGAAAATATTGAAATCACCTCGGAAGTACGTGTGAAAACCATTTTGGTTTTCCACGAACCACCTTTCCCCATTACATTGCATTTTCTTATTTAATCTCCACCGTTCGTTCTTTTAATCCAATGGCTCTCACTTAACGCGACCACCATTTCATTCACCCTTCTCCTTTGCACTAAAGAACTTATCGAGAATCTCATGGAATTGGATGACCTAATCTAGCAGTCCTCATTCAAAATTATGCACCAAATCCATTTAAACCCTTTTTTCGCCTTCGATAAAGGTTTTCTCCCCTTTGTACTACATTTTCTTCCATTTGTGTAATGTTGCACCCCTCGCATTAGCAAAATCCCGATTGATCTACGACCATTGATTAATCTAGATCAACGACCCGGACTTAATGCCGATCCTCATTTCATCGACCACCACACCGATCCAACCCATCGAGAAATCTCGATTGTCGATTATCCGGATCAATGGCCATGATTTCTTCTACTTTTCGATCTTCATGTAAATCTATCCCTCACGGATTTTCTTAACTTTTCTCATTTTTTGCAGGTTATAAAGGTTTTTCCAGCATTTTTTAAATAAAACAAAAGGTTGGGTATGACGATCCCTAGGCTACTATCGATGAAGGAAATGAACATATAGGGTTCGACAACGATTTTAACCATGAATCATGAACATTGGTAATATTATAAAAACCCTTTGCGCACCTACAACAAGAGAAACAAAAACACGGTCGAGAGTCCATTTATTAAAGAAAATCAACATTGAAGACGAGGAGATGAAAGAGTATCGGGTTTTTAAGGTTTAAATCGAGTCTTTAAAAGGATTAAGGCATAAAATTGAAAAATCAAATGCACGATCTACGGTCGATGAGAGTATGAAGAGTGGAAGATAAGAATTCGCCTAATCGGGCCTAAAACACGGATCAAAGATAGATTAAAAGGTGTTTTAGGAAAAACGAGAGGAAAATATCGGTCCAAGGACACCTCGAGCCACATCAAGAGGCTAATTGAATCCTCTCCGACTACCAAAAGCCACTGTGACCTCAATAAATCGAAAAGAAGGTATGGTTGTGCCGGAATAGAAGATATTTGTCTAAAGTCGGTGAATAGTTATTTCAAGAAAAGATATTTTAAGCTGTCGGTGAAGTTATTGTAAGATAAATAAGCCTCGGGAATTCAATATTTTTACCCATTGAACTTTAAAAAGCATAAAAAAAGTAAATGAAACAAAGTTGTTATTCGATGCATTCTTGCCTTATGCCTTGCATGGTTTTCAAAGAAAGGTGTTGCATTTAGTGTAGAATTTATTACACTTCAATCCTAAAACTCTTCCACCTCTCATTTCTTCTATAAATGTGAAGAAGATGAGATACGGGTTGATTGTTCACTAGTTGTAATGCGAAACTCTGCGAAATAATACATGGATTTCTTTTAGAGTTGAAGAAGAAATTGAAATCTTGGAGAGCTTTGATGATGTTGTTGCATACTTGTTCTTGAGAAGGCTCTATCATTGGATCCATGAGCTTGGGTACATTGGTGAGTGTTACCGAACTGTTTGATGTTTTTCTCTGTTTTAATTTTGTTACATAAATGCTTACTACGGTAGGATGAAATTTTTAGGCTAAGAAATGACTCCTGAAGGCTTTATGAACTTAATCGCCCTACATTTTATATTTTCTTCTGCGAGTATTTTTAGAGTATTTAATATCTCTTTAAGTCCCCATGCTCGTTTATTTCTCTAATATTTCAAATAGTTGGTTTCAACATGATTTATGGTTCTCCTGTATGCTTCCTTGCTTACGTCTGTTTGAAGTCTTCCTTTGAAGTACCATTGTTTATAGATAGCAACCAGGAGGTATGTTACGATCATGCCCTTTGTCCTTGCTTGAACAATTGTTTTAGAGGTCTTTATAGTTGTGATCATAGATGTTTTTAGGTGTTCCATCTTCTATGATTGCAATTATCGATAAATATTTTACTTGTTTTCTAAGTCATTTGAAATAAAATATTTGATAGGATGTGCTCTGAATCTTAGATTTCATTTTAAAAAGTTGTTTTGAAGTCATTATTTGCTTAAAAGTGTGGTTTGTATAATTCATGGTTAGCCTGTCTATCAAATACCTCTTTATTGTTCAAGTTATGTTTTTCCAAATTCCCTTTGTTAAAGAATTCAAACTCTCTTTCCAAATCATTGATGTCCATCTCATTCACGAAACCAAGGGATCCTATGGCCAAGTTATATTTTTCCTACGATATCCCCATATCCATTGATGATTATGTTACAAACACTCTTCTTGACTCCATTTCCCAATAGAATCTAACATTTCTCCTTTTTGGCTATATTTCCTAGACCTTTCATGTTCTCCTATGTCATTCCGCCAAACAGTGACACTTTTCTTAATAACTAGTCTAAAACCAATACTCAAATCAAACAAGATAAACCTTTGCAAAACAAATAATTTGAGAGATCCCTCTGAGAACGGGAGGACTAGATCCACTAGAACTCTAAACATTAGTTCTGATGTTGCCTTGTATTTTGATTTTCCAATCTATCAAAACACGGGACCCCAACATAATGGCGATGCGGTGAGACCTTTACCGGGTTAGTGAGGGTTAAGTGCACCTTAGGACTCCAGAAAATTTCTTGTCTTCAAGAATATCCGGTGATTATTAGCCACCTCATCGCCACCAACATAATGGCAATCAAGGTTGGGGAAAACTAAGTTCATGATTTGCCTAGCAAACAACATAGACTCATTGATACTCAAACAACCATAGAAACTAAAAAAAACCCAAAAATATTTTAGCTTGGCTTCATGAAAAACATGGTGGTGGGTGCATCCAATATTTTACCTTGATAGAGCTTAAAAGTTTCCACTGGCGACTCCATTGGCCTCCCAGGTAGGCTTATTATATCTGATCTCCATATTTCCTTAGGTACGTATTATTCAACCTTGAGGAAGTTTCGAAGCCTAGTCCCATACTAGATAAGACATTGTGAAGGCGAAATTTTTCAAAAACGAGTCCTAAAAACTTCAACCTTTCTCATTTTTGAAAAAAGAGTACGAAAGCTACATAGGATGTATTAGATCATCAGACCCTAATGAATTCTACAGTATTTGACAATCCGGAGAAGATTATGTGGCGAGCTTCTAAATCTATAAAGCCAGTGCGATGGGAGCCTCGTAAGAACACAATACGTACGAAAACCTTGTTGTCGTAGAAAATTTACACTTTGACTTACATCACACAAAGAACATATTTAGAACTCTATCTCAAGGTGATTTAAACCAAACTAATCTTTACATTTCTGATTTGCAAAAGAGCTTTAGTACAGAAGCTTCACCATTGTTCTTCCACTCCTCTTGATTCCCGGCTTCTTCACAACTTTAGCCTCTTTCGGAATAAATCTCTCAAAACCATTTCTTTGGCCCAGTGTTTCTTCACTCAACCCATACTAAAATTGTTCAAAAAACTCCATTTCAGCCTACTTTCCCTCTTGTAAATCCACCTTTCCTTCCAGCCATGGCAACATGGTATGCTCCATTACTGTTACCACAACCTTTGGTTCCATTATAATGACTATCGATCTAAAATTTCTTATCATTTCCTTTTGCCAAATGAACCTACTGTTTCTTTCAAGCAACATGTAGACAAAATGAATGATGCTTTTGACTACATGGAGATAGATGATGATATTATTAAAATGAGAATCTTTGCCAAAGTTTTAGGAGGAGAAGTAAAAAAAATGGTTTAAAAGCCTAACTCTAAAAAGCATCAATGATCTCACCAGCACCATCAAACATTCATAAACAAATGGGAAATAAAAGATATCTCCAAATCTTGTCGGAGTATAGAAGTCTTAAAAGAAATCAAGGGAGAGTGTTCATGATTACTCACCGAGTTTAATAGTATCTACAATGCTCTTCCACCTCATGAAACCTCTCCAAGGCATGGCCTTAGTAAGGTACCCTAAAGGCTTTTGATGAAATGACTGTCAAATAAGGAAGAGATTACTTAATTCTAGAAGACATGCGAGAAAGGAGCTATGAGTGTAGAAGCAAACATAATTTAGAAAAGAAATAGGTTGAGATCGAGAGAGAGATGCTTATTCGCAATATGGCATTACCCTCTACCTCATCTTAGAGCACTAAAATTGACAACCTAGTGAAAGTAATGGAGAAGATGCTTGAAAGTATCAACGTGAATGATAGAGTGCCGGCCAAAGAGAACCTCAAAACAACCATTAGAAATAGAAATCAGAATTATAGAAGAGAAAACAATCAAGATAGGAAAAAATAAAATGACCAACATATTAGACCTCCCTTCCAACAAAACTATGTAGATCAATATGAGTAAGACGGGGAGATGGAAAAGGTTGGGAGAAGGTCATGTAAACTTGATTGGATCAGATAGTGGGGATGATGTTTTCCTCAGCGAAGAAAGAAGAAGGTTTCTTCTCCTCTGATCAAAATACAAACACTTATGAAGATCATGATGATTATAGATTGTGGTTTGAAAATGCAATCATGAAGGTGCACAAACAATATGATCTTAGAAGCAAAGACATAGACAACTCAAAGACAAAAACACCAACATTCTTGTTAAGAAAAATGCGAAAAATCAACCTAAGAAAATAACGGACAAACCCAACATTTTGGCTAAGAAACCGAGACTTAAATAAAGAAGAAAAGTGGTAATGGGAATGTTGAGTAAAGTATCCTAGCCACTTCAGCTAGTAGACTTAACAAAACTATTAAATTACCAATCCAAAAAAAGTTCATCAAGTCAAAATTGCTGAAAGGAATTCAATTGAAAAAAACGGATCTAAATATGACAAAATCAATAGTTCCCTTTAGCACTTGAGGAGGAGATTGCAAAGATAAAAAATTACTATACCTATAGCTGAACTAGTAACCCAAAGTATGCAAAACCAAGTTTTGAAAGCTTTGAACTTAGGTAATCTTGATACCTTAAACTTGAAAAATGACAAGCACGAGTTTTTGTTTGGTCCAGTTGAAGAGAAAAATACCAAGAAGGAGTTGTCCCTCCCCTCTATGTTAGTTTGAATATATGAGAAAATTTTACACAATGCCATGTTAGACCTGTGGAGCTTCATAATCTTACACCCAAAGTAGCAGTAATGGAAATCTTAGCTTAGAAATTACTAAACCATACGAGGATTTGTATTCCTTTGATTCAAGTAGATTCAAATGCTGAGTTTAATCAAAGATTTATGTGTTAACTTATCTAAATCCACTAGAGTCTAGTGATGGACATAGTTATGGCGACATTCCCCAAAATATGGCATCACTTTTATAAATATCACTGGGGTGCCAGAAATTTAGGGGAGCCTTCAAATGGACATGTCTTATGCCACCATCCCGGTTTAACGGAGGTTATACGGGGAATCCAACATATGAAATACATGGTGAGAAACATAGATATTAGAAGCAATTGTCCAATATATTCCATTCGGTCAAGATTAGATTCATCTTATATAATGAATATGAAATCACTCAACGAAAAAGGAAAACCAAGAGCAATCGGTTTACGAGAACAATCAAATCTTCCCTCAAATCAAATTCAAAACATTAAAGAAAATCATGACAACAAGGAAATTAAAATGAGCGGAATGCTCTGGACAATAAACTTTGATGGATCTTGTAATAAAACAAGTGCGGGGAGTAGGTGTATGGATTCAAAAATACAAATCAAATTTTTTCATATAAAAGCTGGATTTCGCATGCACAAACAATATTGCTAAATACGAAAGCACTTCTCTTCAGCTTACAATTTCTTAAACAACTAGAAGCCCAAGGATATCAATCTTAGGAGATTGAACTTATTATAAGACAAATCAAAGGAGAATACTCGGCTAGAAACGATACTTAGAGAGTATCGAAATGTTGCCCTAGATTTATTAAAAACCTTTGAAAAAGTATGAAATCATTTTCATTCAAAGAGCACAAAATCATCTAGGGAATGAACTTGCTTTCAATGCCGGCAAGTACACTTAAATAAATAAAATAAATGAACGACTTAGTGTAAAGATAAAACACGGGCTTGCGTTTTTAGATAATGAGGATCTTTGAAGAGTGTTTTGCTACGTAAAACATAGATGATTTCCTAAAATGGAAAAATGATTTTTACATGTAACATTGAGCAACCATAAAGAAAATTGTTTCCTATATTCGACAAATCCCGAGAGATAGAAATGACATATTCTATTGATATAAATCAATATGATAATCCTTTTCAGCGAAGATTAATTGATGGCGTAGACCAAGAGCTTGAAAGTTTAGGGAAAGAATGATACCATTCAGGGGTCTCACACCTTTCGAAGACACCTCTTTGATTTGTTCAGTGTAGCCAAAGAACTAGGGTCGAACGTGAGAAGCAGGATATGAAGAACATAGCATAGGCGGCCTAGCAGACCAAGATAAATGAAGCCATCTGAGAACTCTCCCATCTCTACATAAAATTGCCAATACATGAAAGTGAGTTCAAAGAATATAAAGATGTGTTCACTTGGGAGTACAAGATGAAATCATATGATGCTGACATCCATTCAGCACAAAATTCCTCTTAAGGAAAATCAAAAACCTTTCAAACAAAAACAAAGGAAAGATAAACCCTATTTTACGCTGATTAGAAAAGTTAATGCATGATCATGTTGGGATTAAATGGCCATTAGATATTAGATAGATTATCCAGAACTTAGTTCTGACCCAGGAACAGGAACCAAGGGAAATCAGGCTGCATTGACTTTAGAAATTTAAATAGAGCCCACTATTTCAAATGTGCCCCTTTTGAATGGACATATACTTCGGAAAGGTATTTGGGTCAAAAATAATATCAACACTATTTTGGATGGGTTACGGGGTTACAGTAAGTTGTTAGTGCTCCCAAGTGATCAACTCAAAAGCTGCTTTTACTACCTTGGGCACCTTTATGTATGTCAAAATTCCATTCGGTTTGAGAAAATGCGAGGCCACCTTCCAAAGGGCCATGGACATAGCCTTCTACGAAGATATTAGCTGTTACCATAATCATTTACCTTGATGACATAGTTTTCTCAAAAGTGGATGAAGAACATTTGATTCTTGAGAAACATTTTGAGAAGTGTAGGAAATTTGGCTAATCTTTGGACTCTAAACACTTTTTTTGGTCTCTAAGAAGGTAAAATTCTTGGTCATATAATTTGAGAAGGGGAATAAAAATAGACCCTAAAAGGATAGATGGCATATTGCAAATCAACCGTCAGAAGCCTCAAAGAATTACAATCTTTCATTAGGAAGATTAATTTTTTTGAGGAGGTTTATCCCCAACCACTATTTGAGCTATTAAAAAACATTACCGCTTATGCTTAAGAAAGAGGTAGGTGTGAAATGGACTTTTACCAAAGATAAAAAAATGTCATTTAGACAAAGTTAAACAAAGCCTCTCACTCAAAACACGAGTCTTGATTAATTATATTTCACCAAAGAATTTTTATATCTTTTCTTTTGCATACGAACATACAATAGTTGCGGTATTACCAAAAGAATGATTTGGGTCAAGAAAAAACAATATCCTTTTATAGTAGGGCCTTAAGAATGTATATATAAATATGTATCATGAAAGCTTAAACCTTAGCATTAGTGAAAGCACTAAAGGACTTTAGATTCTACATTTTACACTCTCACATAATTGCAACTGATTCACATATTGTTTGTCAAGGACATTCTAAGTCAAGACCATGATGATAAGGGAAAATGGATTTCTACTATTATTGAATATGAAGCTTAGAAATCAGGCCCACAAACTGAATTTAAAGGGCAAGGATTAGCAAAACTTGTAGTTGAGTCTAACTTCCAAGCACTAGATATGAACATGGTGAGTATGTTGAAAAATAGAAGAATCTCTTGCTCCTTTCATTGAGAAAACATTTTTGAATTCTCCTTGGTATGTTGACATCATTTGTGTGCTTTTATATTTGAATATCCCTCCTTATTTTTCTAAAACTAAAGCTATATTTTGAAACAAAAGGCTTTAAGTTATTGCATCTTAGATGGGGTATTCTATTGGAAAATTTAAATTTGGAATTTTCTTAAATGTTCTTATCAAGAAGATGATGCGGAAAAAATAATGCATGAAATTTATGAAAGGAGAATGTGGAGGACACCTCTACTAGAATACCACAACAAACAAAATTCTTAGATCTGAACATATTGGCCCCACCCTTTTCCAGAGACACTCAGGAATTTATTCTGTCTTTCCATAATTTATGTCAGAATTTTTGATGGCAAAGAAAGCTCCTTCCCTTACCTTTACATCCTATCGGTGTTGAGACACCTTTTCAACAATGGGGGCTTGGACTTCATTGTAGAAATTCACCCACCTTCATCAGCCCAACATAAGTGGATGTTCACTGCCACGACTACTTTACCAAGTGGATAGAAATATGCCTCTAGGAATGCTACGACTCGTCGTATCAAGTTCATGAAAACAATATCTATACGATTTGGTTGTCTTTAGAAAAATCATAACGAGATAATGTTATTTGCCTTTAAATATAAAATAATGGTTGATTTTTGTCCTAAATACTACATTACCTTGGGCCACTCTCTTCCTATCCCCAAGGAAATGGATCAGGCAAGGATATCATGAGCCTCATCAATATCATCAAAAGCCTATTGAATGCAGTCAGGAAATCATAGCCACATTTGATAAGTTAGTTCATACTTATGAAATTTAGCCAGTTAACTACAAAGAAATCAATAAATATGTCCCCTATCATCTAGTTTATGGCATGGATGCGATCTTTCCAACCTCATTAGGAGTTCCAATCATGAAACTCCTTGAGAAATTAAACCGAAGAGAATGATATGCGGAGATCAATCGGCAAACGATTCATTTACAACGAGACTAGAGAAGAAGTATGTGAATGAAAACGGTTAGTACAAGAAAATATCAAGAAACTCTTTGATAAAAGGACTAAGGAAAACAATTTCCAAGTTGGAAATGTTGTCCTTAAGTGAGTTTCAAGAAAGAGAAGAAGGAAAACATGGCAAGTTTGAGGAGCATGGAAAGGACCCTATATTATTCATGTTGAGAGGAGGTCCACAATGCATTTTTCCTAAAGGAATTGAATATGGAGAAGATTTATATGGAGATACATCATTAACATATATACTATTAATATATTGTGGGGATGCTGGCAGCCTTACTTGGAGTCATGAGTTTCAAGAAATTTTATTTTTTCATTGTAAATATGATTGTTTTGAACATTGCATTCAAAGTTAAATAATCCAAAAACAATAGAAATGATAAAGAGAGCGGTTAATAAAGTAAGAAAAGGTACAAACCCATACCAAAAAGAGAGACGAAATCTAAAAGTGTGCAAGCTCAAATGCCACTCCAAAAACACTTCTGTTTAGTCATACAAACTATCTGTGACTAATTAGTTCTTCAATTCTTGTTGATAGGTTAGTGAATTAGATTTTCCAAACAACTCAATCTTGGTTTATCGATGGTAAATTGGGTTAGAAGAAAGGGTTCAAACATGCTCAAATCTTGAGACTTAGATATTGAAAAAGACTTGGTTCTAATATACTCAAAACTTTGAACCAAAAGAAAGAAAAAGGCGACTCAAACAAATTCAAAAACAAAGCTGAAAATATAGTGAAGGATGCTTTAATTTTCGGATCTTAAGCCTTCTTATTTTTTTTTTAAATTTTAAATAATAATCTATGTGCGGCTTGTTTTTATGCCATAGATCATAGCAAGCAAACAAATTAGTCTTGGCTTGGCTTGTTTTTAAATTTTGTCATAGAAATTAGAGAGAATAAAGTACGTGAATAATTCTAATCCTGACAGACGGTAGTTAGGTAGAGAAGCTTATGAACTCAGAAGCGTTTAAACTAAGTTCATGGAGAAATAAGATTAGACTTAAATTAGTTTTATTTTTCAAAAATAAAAAAATGTTTTTAAAGAAGAGTTTTCAGGTCAAAATGCCTCGAAAAGAAGAAAAAATGTTAGGATCATTAGGAATGGGTAGGTAGACATGTTGTTTTGACGAATTCCATTGTTTTTAAGAATTCACACATAGATAAATCAAAAATAAAGGTTGCTTCCCAATGGATTAAGGAATTGGTTTAATAAAGCAATTTTAGCGAGGTTCTAGACACCTAAAGAACCCATTTTGTCTTCCCCAAAGTGGAGCCAGCACAGTAGCCAGCAGTAAATTTTGTTATCACAGAAGTGGCTAATTTTGTTTTTAAAATTTCAAGAGATAATTCATGAAAACCTATCATATTTGAAGTTTTTTACGAAGAGATAACTATCCTTGAGTTAATCTTCACTATTGCTTTCCCTCATAAGCACAGAAAAATGCATTGTTTATAAGGAAAAGCCCCTTTCAAAAAAACCCTTTTTCCCTTCATTTACCTCTTCCATCCATTAATAACACCATTTTCATCCCTTTTTTCTTCATGGTCCTCCTTTTCCCTCATTCCTTCATTCCTTCCCATAATTCCTTTGATAAGGTTTAAAACTCCTTTTTAAACCTTATCGGAGCTCCCTCAAAAACCTGAAAAACCCTCATTTTTCCCTAAAAACCTTCATTTTTCTATAAGGCTTTAACCCTCTTTGGCTTCTTGTGCCCCTTTGCGAACACAGTGAGCCAAACACTAAGGCCTAATCGCAAATGTAAAATCGAGCTTTCTATTAACGTTTTTCCTTTGTTCGTCTAAAAATATTCGATGAAATGAGTTTTCTCCTTATTTCGGATCAATCTCCGCCGTCGAGCTTTATAAATCCAATGACGTGCTAAAAATCACATCGTGCCCATGACCTTCCTCACGTACCCTACGATTGAATATTGAATGACCAATCTTATACGAATGCGACGGATAGCGCTTGTCGCATCACGCAAAATCTGAAGTGCCATCCCTTTGCCTCCTACGATTTTGCGATCTCGATCCGGGTCTGGCGCGTTCGTTCACCTGAGGATCCGTGACCGGGGGTACTCGTCGCACTCCACTCATTTAAGCACTTCACTCGGGCTTTCTTGATTCAATCTCGCCGTTAATTCCCCTTCTAATCCGGCGGTGGGAATCTAATCGCATCACCCATTTTACGTACGTACGAGTCTCGAATCATTTTTAGCGCAATCTCCGCCGTCCATTCTATAGATCCAGCGCCGGGATCTATTCCACCATCATCTAACCTTGTTGGTTTGGGAAACGCGGCGCTCTCCGTTTTGATCCCTAACCATCCATGTTGAAGATTCGATGGTCTGACCAAACACAGTGGCTCACCTCTGGCCCTTTTCTTTTCTCCTCCATGAGATCCGACCGTCCATTCCGCAGTCCAGGTCAAGGTTTAAGCCGCCTTGACCTGCCCACAACACACACGCACGCAATGCCCCATCGCGCCCTCATTCCCACCGTCGAATATACACCTTTCATCCGGTAGTGAGACTCCATATCGCGTAATTTTGCGCACGAATGTTCATGCCATAAATTTATGCGATATGGGTGAGAAATGATAAAACTTACGAGGTGTCAAGCGCGGACCTATATCGCGTATTTTGAAATCTTGAAAGCGCCTCAAGGTGTGCGAAAACCATTCTAGTTTTCCGCCAAACTACCTTTCCCCATTACATTGCATCTTCTTATTTAATCTCCACCATTCGTTATTTTTAATGCAGCAGACTCTCACTTAACGCGACCACCATTTCATTCACACTTCTCCTTTGCATTAAAGAACTTATCGGGCAATCTCCGCCGTTGGATGCCCTATTACAATGGTCTCATTCCTGTGCTGCCCAAACTCCATTTAAACCTTTTACTTTAGATAAAGTTTTTTCCCCTTTGTACTACATTTTCTTCATTTTTATTATAATGTTACCTTCGCATTATAAAACTCCCGATTGATCTCGGTCGTTGATCAATCTAGATCAACTTCAACGGACAATAGATCCTCATTTTCATCCGATCGCCTCCCCCATCAACCCATCGAGCAATCTCGATCGTCGATTCTCTGGATCAACGATCACATGATTTCTTCTCGCACTCGTTATTGTCTAAGCAACCTATCCCTCACGGATTTTTGTAACTTTTCTCCATTTTTTGCGGGTTATAAAGGTTTTTCCACTATTTTTAAATAAAACAAAAGGCCGGGGATGATGATCCCCCAACCACTATCAATGAGAAAATGAATATACGAGTTCAAACAACAATTTTAACCATGACTCATGAACATGTGTAATAATGTGAAACCCTTCGCGCACTGTTGACACGGAAAAAAATAGTCGATCCATTTATTAAAAGAAAATCGGCATGGAAGACGAGGAGATCAAAGAGTATCGAGTTTTAAAGCTTTAAATCGAGTGTACAAAAGTTAAGGCATAAACTTGGAAAAATAAATACTTGATCCTACGGTCGGCGAGTATGAAGAAGAAGAAGATAAGAATTAAGCCTAATCGAGGCCTAAAACATGAATCAAGGAGCATTAAAGGTGTTTTGGAAAAAACAGAGGAAAATATCGAGGCCAAAGAAACCTCGGAGCCTGAAAGGCTAATTGAATCCTCTCCGGCTACCAAAGCCACTGCATTTCAGTGATTGAAAATAAGGTCCTAGTTATTTCAGAACAAAAATGTTTGTCTAAGGCAATTTTGAATAGTTATTTCAAACAAAAGAAGATATTTTAAGTATCGGTGAAGTTATTCTAAAGGATAAATGGGCCTCGAAGTCCAATATTTTTACCCATTGAGCCTTAAAAAAGCATAAACGAGTAAATGAAACGAGTTTTTATTCAATGCGTTCACCGCCTTATGCCTTGCATAGTTTCAAGGCAAGGAGTTGCATTTAGTGTAGAACGTACACTTCAATCCTAAAACTCTTCCACCTCCTCATTTCTTCTATAAATACTTCGAAGAAGATGAGATACGAGGTTTATTGTTCACTATTTGTAATATTGAAACTCTACTGAAATAATACATAGTCTTAATGCAGAAGTTGAAGAAGAAATTGAAGTCTTGGAAACCTGATGATGTTGTTGCATGCTTGTTCTTGAGAAGGCTCTATCATTGGATCCATGAGCTTGGATGTTGGTGAAGTATTGAATTGTTTGATGTTCTCTCCTATTTTAATTTTGTTACATAAATTCTTCCTACGGTAGGATGAAATTTTTAGGCTAAGAAATGACTCCTAGAAGCACCTTGAACCTGTTCAAATATGCTTTATTTTATGTTTCTTCTGTTGAGGTATTTTAGAGTCTTAAATCTCTCTCTTTAGTACCCATGCTCGTTTATTTCTCTAATAGTTCAAATAGTTTATTTCAGCATGATTTATAGTTCTCACCTTGTCTCTTCCTTGCTTAGCTATTTTGAAGTCTCCCTTTAGTACCATTTTTTATAGTTAGCCAAGGAGATGCTGTTATGATCATGCCCTTTTTCCTTGCTTAAAAAATTGTTTTAGAGATCTTTATAGTTGGGATCATAGATTTTTTTAGGTGTTCCCTCTTCTATGATTGAAATTATCGGTGAATATTTTATGTTTTCTAAGTCATTTGAAATAAAATCTTTGAGAAATAGGATGTGCTCCCGAATCTTAGATTTCATTTTAAAAGTTGTTTTGAAGTCATTATTTGCTTAAAAGTGTGGTTTGTAGAATTCATGGTTAGCCATATCTATCAAATACCTCTTTATTTTTCAAGTTATGTTTTCAAATTACCTTTGTTGAGAATTAAAGTCTCTTTCCAAATCGTTGATGTCCATGTCATTCACAAAACCAAAGGATCCCGTGGCCAAGTTAGATTTTCCCTATGATATCCCATATCCATTGATGATTTTTCATAAACCTCTTCTTGACTCCATTTCCCAATGAATTTAACATTTCTCCTTTCTCTCTTTCCTATACCTTTCATGGTGTTCTCCTATGTCATTCAACTAAACAAACAAACACTTACACTTAATAACTAGTCTAAAACCAATACTCAAAGCACACAAGATAAACCTTTTCAAAACAAATAATTTGAGAGATCCCTCTGCGAGGCTTGAGGAGGAATAGAACTTGGAACTCTAAATATTGGTTCTAATGTTGCCTTGTGTTTTGATTTCATAATCTATCAAAACATAGTACCCCAACACTCCCCATATGTATACGGGGTGTTTGTGATTTTTTACCGTGGGTGAGCTTGGTTTGGCGGGCGGATAAATAATGATAATTTGTATAGATTCTCCTCTAGTGATATTCATGCTACCTAACTCAAAGGCCTATGTAAAAAGCATATGTTGTGGCAGCCAAGGCTGCCCAAGAATCAATGGGTGCCCTTCCATCCTATTTTTTGGATTAATAGTGAAAAATAAGCTTGGATATTCCCATGAGTCCACAAAGACCATGATGTCATGCACTATACCTTTTGGTCGATAACGGATCTATCGGCTAGTTCCCGGAAAGCATGGGCGTAGGTTCTAAAGTTGATATCCCTAGTTTTCTAAGCTCCTATAGTTAGGATGTTAATGGATGCCCCCCGAGGTCAACCAATGTGTTTGGAAATGAGTGTCCAGAGGGGTACACGGTTACAATGGGGGTTTTCCTGGGTCTTCATATTTTACGAGTGATTCCATACCTAAAAACAAGTCGAGGAGAGTGTTCCTACCACATGAACGGTGGGTGAAACCTTTGTTTTCTTAATTTGTTTTTTCACATAATTCTTTGATTGTATTTAAATAAATGGGAATGTCTTGGATGGCCGGAGAAGAGGAATTTTGATAAAAAGGTTTCTTAATTCCCCCAGGATGTCAAAAAATGTGGAGTGATTATAGGCTTGGGTAAAATTTAATCTCCCGGAAATTGAGGCGAAATCACCGTAAGTTCTTAGGGTCTTTGTTAATCAATTGTTTCTTTACCTTTACCATTTGTTATATTTGTTAGGCTGGGCTACGTAGGTTTCAACTTGGGGCCCGAGGTGGAGTTACGGCCTGTAAAATATGATATTATAATCTTAACCTCAATTCGTTGCCTTGTTTTTAACATTCGGCATTGGGTTTGGTTTCTATGATGAGTGAGTTAGGTGATCTGTTATTGGGATTAGGATTAGGTTATGCGGAAATTGAGGGCATATGTGGGTACACTGGTATGTTGAATTTGGGTAGGGATCTTGAAACATAGGTTAATTTTTGGTCCTACTCCTATCAGCAAATTGGCCATTCCCATGGGTCCTTCAGTTGATTTAATTGTTTTAAGTAGGAGGGTTTGGCCATTGGTTTTGATACGGGACGTGCCGCAATAAGGGGGAGAGTAAGGAAGTTCTTCAGTACTCACGATGGAGGTTGTGTACGCCGAGGTGGCATAGGAAACGTTTGGTTTGGCCAAGTTGGGAAGGGTTTTAGTGCGAGTTGTTGCGGGGTTTTGCTGGCTAAACTTCACAACGGAAGGTATTGAGGTAAGGTCTTGTAGTATGCCGGGTCGTGCTTGCCATTGCCGATCTTGATTCATTAAATAAACCAACTACCATTTCTTCTTCTACTTCCTTGTAGATGGCTTTCGACTGGGAAGTGAAGGACAATGCAGTGCAATGGTATGATCCTTAGTCTCGAGATAACCTAAGTACGAACCATGTCTAAAGGACCTTCCCTCTTTAAAAAATTTGTGCTTCTTCAAACATCTTGGGCAAAAGATGGCCATGTTTTGTTACTTGCTATAGCTTGTTTATTCTTGGCTCGTAAAACATCAAGTTGTGTTGTCAAAGTACCAGAGTATGTCGGTATTGAAATTTTCTAACGGATTTCAAAATTCTTCTCTAGCTACATTTCCATTGGTCTACTTAAGATCCTTCTTCATAGAATCACACCCAACATGTCTATCGCGTGAGCTACCCCGGGGAGCATCTAATACATAAGGAAATAATCTCGTCCTTAATTAACTACTGGTAAATATCTCCCTTGCCCATTATGTTAAGCATATCAACCCATTCTTCCTTCATCCCTTTAAACATCGTGGCTTTTAAAATGTCCTTGGATAAGCAAGCGTGGTATATGGGGATCTTTATAAATTGTATTGAAATCTTTATACGTATTCCTCTAATGTTTCATTGTCTTTTGTAGACATGTTGAAGAATTATCTTTTAGATCTCGGGTTTGACAATATTCTTGGTATTTGGTAGGAAAAATATTCTTCATTTGGTCCCGATTGTTTATATTTCCCCCTCCTAATCCCATGAACTAGCGGGGGAAGTCGTTCCTTTTGAGTCGGGGAAATAGTTTTAGTTACGGGGATGTTCTGGTTTAATCATATCTCTTGTATAGACATCAAACAAAATAGAATGCATTAGGATCTTACGTAATTCTTGAAAGGTGGGGATGTTGTGCAAGGAATGGCTTTCATAGGGGCATTGGCACCATGATCAACAATATGGTATTATAATGTTGATGTTTGCCTCTAATTGATTTTTATTATTTTCCATACGATCAAAGAGGTGCTAGAAATATTCGAGAACTTCTTGATGCGGAGCATAGATTCTAACGAGGCTTGGGAGGTGAATGTAGTGGGGTTTCTGACACTTCACACAGTCTAGGATCCTAAGTACTTATGTTTTGATCACTTCTTTAGGGGACTTAGGTTACGATATTTCTATGTGAATTCCTCCACTACTTTCTCCTCCTCCTTCTTGTAGGTTGTGAGAGCCTCCCTCTTTTGAAGGGTTAGTGCTTATATGAATGGCGATGCATGCTTTGCTCAAAATCCTATGTCTTGCGGTGAATATACGCGTAGGCTACGGATGGTGGGGCTGCTACGAGGAGTGCATTAGGACTTTGAATGGAAACGATTCACAGGTCAAATGGAGTACGAGATTCAACGTTCTAATGATTTCATCTATATATGTTGTTCTTCCAGGATCATCGATCCTTTGGATTGTGAGGATGGTTGTGAATGATTTCGGATTTTTTCTCTCTTTTTCTTCCAAGACAAAAAACAAGAGCACCTATCCTACGATTCTTTGTATGACTTTTGGGTGAGCGGGCTAGAGGGTAGCATATTTGCTTGTTGGTACACAAGTTCTTACCTCTCATTTTCAATACCCAATTCTTCACAGCATGGATAAATATGAATAAAGAGGTGACTCTTAACACTCTCCCCTAGAAATGGCACCAAAATTTTGGTGTTGGAAAGAGGTGTCTTTTTATTGACAACTCTAGTGCTTTCTAATTTAATTATCAACACGAGGTAAGTCTTTTTATTCCAAGAGTGTTGGAACAATATATGCGAGTCGAGGTCGTCTAACAAATGTTCCTTTTCACTTATGAGGAATAGTTTTCTAACTTCCTAAAAGCTTGCTTATCCTACAAGGGTTGGCTTGGATAGGTTTTTAACCTAAGATTGAGCAACAAGATTTTTCATCTATCTAATGGGATTAAATAGAAGTTTAGCGAACTAAATAGAAATCTAGAGAAATCAAGCGACAATTGAATTGAATTCGAAAATAAACTAAATAACAACGGAATTAAATGGAACAAAAAATCTAACTAAGCTAAACGAGTAATGGAATCAAATTGAGTCAACGGTCTAGCTAACTAAGTAGTAATGGAACAACGAGTATAACTACTGAGAAGTAATGGAAGAACATGATAATTATGCTGAATAGTAATGGAACGAAGTATAAACTGAAGCAAATTAAATAAATCATACAACAATTATTTAAGTAATTTTTCAATGGAATTCTCTTTATCACTTAATTAATCAACATTGATTGATGGTTGAATGCTTCATTATGTTAGAATAAGGAATTCAATTCGTAAAGACAAATAATATTGAAAATTAGCTTATTCTACGATGTTTGTAACTCAAATGTAATGGTATTAAAAGGAATTGGAACTATCTACGATAATAAAATATTGTCGTAAGTCGGAAAATATGATTAAAGTTGTCCTACTTCAAGAACGCAATTTCTAACAATCACGAAGAAGAAGAGCGCTGTCTTTATTGAATGGAAATATACTTTACAACTACATTAGATTCTTAAGCATTGGTTACGCAACTACAAGTATGAAAACTTGCGTGGAACTTCCCTATACCACTAGAAGCCCTAGCGCGATAAAAAAATTCAAACGATTATTGCTCAAAGCTCTATATTACATCCCGGTGATGTTACAAAAACACAATTATACATACTTTTTCTGATGTGTCTATTACGAATGAATTTCTTGTCATGTGTCGTGACTCCTTCTGCGTCCATCCTTCGCCTTTTAAAGGCGATTTCAAAATGTGAAAGTATTTCCCGAACAACGGCCTTTGCGGGTGGCTATCGTTTGAGTTTTTGGACTCGGTCAAATCTTGTCTTGCCTTGCTAGCCACACGGTTACCAAGATTTCATATATTTTCTATTGTTGGTTGGATTCCATTTCCTATTGGTCCGGCCATTCGCCTTCTTGCATGTGGAGATAAGAGAAGTCAATTTTCTATTACAAAAACATCCTTTTTCATGATTAGTCTAAGCTACATTTCTCGTTTTCCACTTGTATTTTATTCTCTTTATTGTTAATATGAAGAGGAATTCCCCCGAAATTATAACATAATTTGAAGTACTTACGGATGAACATACCTTAATTTGGGCCCAACGGAGTCTCTACCTCAAGAAATTTTACCCATAGAGGTTGGAGGGTTCATCGTAGAGATAACATGCACATAGAAAAATTTGTTTTTATCCTTGAAATTGTTCCAAAAAGTGCTGCGGGTGTCTGAAATGGATCTTAAACCCAACCATTATTTTGGATTTTCTCATGGAGCATCACGATGGTCTCAAAATTAAATGACATTTACTGGTTCATCTACTACCCTATACGATCGCTATTCTTCACCAACGAGTATGCATTAGATCATATACAAACAATCAGGAAGAATATGATGCCATCATAGGGCTCATGAGTGATGCCTTCAATTAAGGCACCCACCACTTTCATATCTACATTGATTCCCGATTGAGTAGTTTTGCGATTAAACAAAGAATTTAAGGTACGTGGTTCACAAACATTTAGAAAATATTTGTGTCCAAAAATATTAATCGGTCGATTTGATCATATTACATTCACACATGTGCAAGAAATCAAAACCAGGCAGTGGATCACATAGCTAACCAAATCGTAAACTAGAATGCATCTCTTATAAAACATCATACATAAAACCAAAAAACATAAAAAATATAAATATCCATAAAAGATACACAACATCCATCAAAACATATAAACCATAGACACGTCATCAAGAGCTGCAAAAATACATCTTGCATATATACCAAAAAATATGTGTGATTACAAATAACAAGTCATGTATCGACCCATAGGTCATCCAAAAAATACATATACACATGTCATCAAGAATAAGGGAATCATCCCCATCGCTGGGTGCATTCCTGTGTACAAATGTCTCTATTATGAGCCTTGCTAGGTAGGGCACACCTGGACCCACAATTACATCTAGTGCTATTGCGGGGCAACTACCAAGGCGGGAAGCCGACCGCAGCGCAAGACGAGTGATAACCCACTCTCGGGCCATCAATGTCTCCAACCATAAATTATCTAGATAGTCAAAAAAACCATAAGACGGTATACCCTAGGTCATCCTATCCACTCGATCCCAAGCATATGCTAAATCGTTGGCTCGGGACTGCGGATGCGGTAAGCTACTTCGTCATCTTCGCCATCGTGCCTTGAATGCCTCGACGCATGAGAAATTGTCGCGACACACTTGGTAGCAACAGAGCACCGCTACCCTCCCCAAAGAGCCATTTCCATCTCTGAGTCCTCCACCACGAACTTCTTGTGGATCTTCGCATTGCTCCCGAGCTTGGGGCAGGCTCCTCTAACCCTCCGGTTGGATAGGTGTCCTACCAAAAAAGGTGATGCACTTACTTGACTCCCATATGCAATATTAACAAAAATAATATAAATATCATCAAAATACACATATAAATCATAAGAGAGTTAAAAAATGTAGAAAAAAGCATAAAAAATCATACCTATCAATCTGACTTACCTAGAAGGAAGACCTATATTTGAGTCTCACGAATGGTCCATCCTGGCAGTATGGAAACTCTAGGAAAAATTGAGGGTTTTCCTTTAACCAAGCCTCGGTGGTCACATTCCAATAACGCCCCACCTCACCTCCCCCACCACGAGGTATATTTGGGGCCCATTGCCTCATACAAGGGTCACGATGAAACCCCATAGGCACGATACACCACGGGTCATAATAGCACCACTCTCTCGAACATAATGCTACAAATAATGCTAGCATATGTAAATAGCTTAGATCTACTCGGACCTTCGCTAGATGTGAAACCATATCGTCATAACAATGATAGGAAAAGTGAAATAAATGTGGCTCGGAAACCGGCCTCTTAACACCAATCTGTGGCTGCGACAGCTTGTGTGGTGATGATGACCCAGTCGATCTCATGATCATATCTAGTGCACACGCGCTCGGCCACATTAGTCACGGAAATGATACAAGAATGCACCCCTCCAAAAGGGGTGTCCGCCTAATGATGTAGGCCAATGCTTAAGCGCTACCCTCCCCGGCCGAGGAGTGGATGGGGGAGTGCCTCACACGAGGGCGACAAACCGGTCACAAAATATATATCTGTCTGCGGATGGATAGCAATGTCATGCCCTCGCGGCACCATCAATTTTCGTTACTGTTCGACAACGAACGGAGTAGTTTAACAATCGATCTTGTGACCTTAGGAAGTCATTCTCAAGGAACTTGAAGACCCCAGCGAGCAAGCTGCTATTGGCCGTTGGCATCTTGTGCCATAGGCATACGTGAGTCTTGTCACTATTACGAGCAATTTGTCACCGTCCTTTTTACTCCTCATTCCTTGATCCTGGAGGAGCCATATGGTGACCCTTGTGTACTTTCCAAGCATGGAATACATACCCACGAACCACATTTTATACGCAAATCATCTCCATTTACAACTTTTCTAAATTTCCTTGTAAAAAACTAGCTTTCAAGGTTGATGATTTCTCTTAGTGTCTAGCAGGTATGGAAGTATCAAAGATTTGCAACGAGGTCTCGTGCCGTTCGGCGCTGTTTTATGTCGGACCCATGTGATCCTATTTTGGAAAGTTGTTTGAATAGAAAAGAGCTTCGTGACTATAAGCTTCATGAGGCGGTGAGCTAGAAGTTTGTTATGAGGATATGGATGAGGAATCCCCCTTCAGGCCTTCTTGTTCCCAAAAAATAGGAACTACTCCAAAGGATAAGCTCTTTTCCCATAATTTGAGGGCCCATAACCTCCTCCTCCATTGTTATATAAGGGCCTCCTTCAGCTCTACAACCTTGGTTGGGGATGATAGGAGAAAGCAATTATAGCTTCGGGAGAATAGTACGGAAGCGTGATTATTTTTGTGCGTTGGGAACATCTTTGAGATCTTGGACCTTTGTGTGTAGAGGTGTTGCAACCGTGCTTGGATACGGACATGCCAAAGGAGAGCCTCAACATCAAAGCTTGGTTGTAAACTCCCCTTGTCTTCACATCATAAAAAAATGAAACTAGTGTTTATCTTCCTCTTATTTACATTTATAATGAGATTTCTAGCATTCCTTGATCGGTTAGATAGGTTGTAATCGTTTTATGTTTTTCATGATTTTATGCTTGTTGTGGTGTCTTGATTTTATGTACGGATAATATAACATTGGCAGCAGTATCAAAATTGAAGAGCGACGAATCGAAAGTCTTCCATAGAAAGATGCGGAAGCATAGAAGACGAGGACAAGGTATGTCATCTTCCTTGCTGCGAATTTCATTTACAATCTAGGAAGGTAGATGTTAGTATGTTCTCGTAGTTGCTAGACCCACCCTAGGGCTAGAGGATTGCTACGGCCATGAGAGGATTTACTGCTTAACAAATTTGTGAATCCTTTGGGGAGTTTCCTTTGAGTTTGTCACTCTTTGGGGTGCTTCGTTATTCGAGCGAGCTTAATCGAATGACCATTTCCTTATACGTTCCTATGTTTTTCATCAATTACGATCTTTTAGTTTGTTCTTGAAGTTATAAGTATGGTCTTGTTTGGGAGAATTCTTTGTTTTTTTCTTGTTCGAGCATTGGCACTTTTATTTTCTTTTTGGCCATTGGCACCTAGTTTTCGGTTCGCAATTCGCGCTTCTAGTTGGCACTAGTTTCACCCACAAAAAAGTCGTGCCAATTTCGGGGTGTGTGAAAAATTAAGTTTTTTCCTAAGTCCTTCACCAGTGTGTCTTTCCCTTTCGATGTTTTCCTGCATGTAGTTTAAATGTTCTCCCCTTCACTCAAGTGGGTTTTGATTGGCTTGTTGGTTTTGTTTTTGTTTTTTTTCATTGAATGACCATCCTTACATCTAGTTTTTTCTAGGGCCCATTACATCATTCCACAGTTGCATGCTTTGTGGGATGTCACCCTGGCGGTTAGTCGATCCTTTCTTGGTGAGCCATTTCTAGTTGATTTCCTTTTTTCTTTTTGGTTGATTGAGTGTTCAAGTCTCAATAATCTCTTGATTCATTTGGTCCGCTTGTTCACTTGTGAGCATAGATTACATTCTCATTATTCAATGAAAAGTATTCTTTCTATGATTTCTTGATGTAAAAGGGAATGAATGCCTTGTTTTGAGCCCATGCTTTGGAACTCTCTTTTGTTCTTGAACTCATATGTCTTGTAGACTTTTGAGGACTTTCATTACAAAGTCTTTAAAAATACGATTTCATTCTTAGTATTTTTGCATCCCCTTTGCATTCATCCTTCCAATAAGGAAAATTTGCATTCATTTAGTTTAGGTCTAGGAGTTTTATTTTTTGTTAAAATGCATTAGATCACATTGCATTGAAAAGTAATTTTGAGATCCATCATTGAACTTAGAAATTACATTGTTTAATGATTGAAAGCAAAAAATCGCATTAGGTGCATTCTCTTTCATTAAAAGCATGCATTAAGTAGATTATCATTTCATCGAAAAATGCATTGAGTGCACTCTAATTATTTCAAAAGAAAATGGAAATTTTGCATAGATTACAATTGCATAGTTTTCGAAATTACATTGCATAATTCGTGTCATTGAATGTTTTAGATTACTTTTGGATAATAAAAGGCATATAGTTAGGAAAAAAGTTTTGTTGCTATTTGTTGCATCATTGTTTGAGACTCTTCCCTTAACTAGATAGCAATCATCAAATTGAAATATTTCTTTTCTCATATAGCTGCATATATGAGATTGTTAGATGACATTCGATAGGGCCTTGAAACTAAGACATAATTGAAGATAAAATTTAAAATTTATTCAGTAAACCCTGAGCATTGAAGCCCTAACGTACGAATTTTAGACGTATAGGCTAGTGACGTGTTCCGGCGTCATTAAACCTAGTAGTTGTCCATTTGCCATCTAATAGTATACAACTCTAGTATGGACATGTGCTCCCCATACCATCAATTATATAAATGGAAACCCCATTGGGTTCAAATAATTTATCCATAGGAAGGTACGTATGCCTTGCACCACAGCAACGCGTGATACACTAAACGCAACATTCGGGGAAGTATCTACACGTACGTCAAGTCCTTGGTTATTTATTTCATTTGATCACCAAGGTGTATATGGCGGTTCATGGAAACTTGGTACACCCTCTTGCTTAGATTACACCGAGTAGTCATTTTGGTCTTTTCATGACTCTCTAAAAGTGAAAATATCATCGAGCAAGTGTCCTTTCATGTTCATTCAATCTAAAAGTGATAGAGTCACCTTTCGCTTTGTTTCTTGACTCTTAAAATATGAAATGAGAGATTTTTTGTTTCAATGTATTAAAATTTAAACGCACGAAATATTCCTAGTTAAAGTTATCTTCATTAGTGTTTTGTTTTAAGGTTGTTTCGAATGGCAATGTTTTAGGAATTTACCAGCAAGGAATCCCCTCAGAGGGAATCATTGTCATTTTCCTTCTTTTGGGAATGTTGGCACTCCTTATATGGAAATGTTGTCCATGCCTAGGTTAACTATTGAGTTGCACATTTGGTTATTTACCGACCTCGATGGTCCCGGGTGAGTCCCAACCTCTATTCAACCATCTCCTCCTCTGAAAAGACGATGTCATGTTGATTCTAAGGTGGACCTCTCCCCTTCTCACTTCTATTCCTTCGTCCTCCTCTTCTACTTCGCCTGGTGAAAGTCTGGATTCTAGTAACAAGGTGGCTAAGAAGAATAAGAAGAAGATCAAGAAGAATAAGTTATATAAGAGAGAACCCGATCTACGGATGTACCTAAGAAACCTTCCCTCAATAAACCATCCATGCCACGGAAAGTCAAGTTCCCTTGCATGTTGTGCAAAGGTGACCACTTTCTTCGAGACTACCTACAGATTCCCAAGGTACTTGAAGCATGGTCCAACGGCCTGCACACAAATAGGTTGCATTTGACTTACGGAAGTCTAGTGATACATCTTCAACTAGTAATGATGAGACTCATAAGAAATAGGGTAGGATTACCAGTACAGCAAGTTGTGTGAAGGACATCATCACATTCACCTTTGTCTATACATGGATGAAGCCATGAGAGTGTTTGGACAACCCTGTCATTTACTTTTGACCTTCGGTTGATTCTAGAGATTTCTTCGAGTCCTACGCTGGATTGATTCAACGATCGGTCGAGAGTCATCGTTGGTCGACCCTCTTTATCGAGAAATTCAAATTCTTGAATCCGTTCCCCCAATGGCCATTGGTTGGGAATCGTTCGTCACAGTCCCACCCATGGGTCCTTCGAGGTCTTTTATGTTAAGATTGGATCTCATCCCCCTCACATTCTTCTTGTTTCATTTGATTCTCGAACTTGGAGAAAAGATTCTCCCGTCCTATAAATTCAAGAAGTTGTTCCTCTGCTCCCCATGATGGAGGTCAAGAGGATGCTCTTGCTTTAGTAACATTGGGGGAAGAACATCTCGATTCGATGGCACCCTCCAAGTAGTTTGGTCATTTCCTTTAGGTTGAGTCAATTTGGACCACCTTCCTTCTTATATACTTTTGAGATTATGGTACAAACATTTGAGTGTGGCCATATCTGCACAATTATAGATAGTGCGTACGGTAGTGTTCTACCTTCAACTACTTGGCAAGATTTTGGTTCTCTTGCCACTTGTGCACAGTACGAAGGTATTTGCCATTTAATAGAAGAACCGATCGATCGTTACGGATCCTTCTAAAGTTTCCTATTATTTTGGGAAGGAGAAAGCTGTTTATATAGATGTGATGGTTGTTCAGGCCCTTGGATTTCCATTTACCCTTGGGGGCATGATTGTACTTATGCCATGGGAGCACTTGTCTCTTCCCTCTTTCGTGTGATCTGTTTTCCGGACAAAGGTGAGATCCGTGACCATTGATGTTGACTTTCATTCTTTGGTCATGATATGGCCGGCTGGCCCTGCATCATACATGTCGGATCTTTGTCTACTTTGGTTGTACAGCCTGCACCTAACGCAGTTAATTATGTGGCTACCTTCCCCGCATTCGGTGATAGTGCCATTGTGCATTGTGTTTATTTTCTCTCATAAAAAAATAATAAATCCAAAAATAAAATAAATAAATTAAATATTAAAAGTTAGGAATTTATGCCTAACTCTTTAGTTTAGTTCCTCTAAGATAGGAGTTAGTTTAGGTAGCTCCTATGTTGGTCAATGTGTTTGGTTGAGAAATT
Organism: Pinus albicaulis; assembly: GCA_034641835.2. Classification (NCBI taxonomy): domain Eukaryota; kingdom Viridiplantae; phylum Streptophyta; class Pinopsida; order Pinales; family Pinaceae; genus Pinus; species Pinus albicaulis. The sequence continues at coordinate 29,211 of JAXQQM020076734.1, read as the reverse complement.
GTCTCAACCAAGGTTTCAAGATAACTACACTATCTTGATACTCTCTTCTCATCTATTTAATTGTAACACTACATTATTTAATAATGAGAAAATATGTGAGGAAGCCGTGAGGTGAAGCCTTTTCCACCATGTTGGTGTCTAGTTTATTATGTGTTTTTATATATATTTGACTAAGTTATTATGTGTTTTTTAAGGACTTGGTCTTTGCAAAGCAACGGTTCTCTAGACAAGAGAGCACGAATTCAAGAGAGCGAGTTCAGATGGTGCAACACATTCGGTTATTCAAAAATTCTTCACAATTTGATCCTCTCGAAGTGATGAAGACATGGTGCAAATCAACAAAGAAACTCTTGCTAATATTTCATGGCATCTACAAAAAACAAATGAAACCATTGAGTTTCTTCAATTAAAATCGCAACTAAAAAGAAATGAGTTGCAAGAAAAGAATGATACTTTCAAGTCCTTGAACCATCCAAATGATAAGTCATTCATCCAAACAACAGTGTCAAAGTTGTTCCGGTTCAAATTTCTTCCAAGCCCATCATCAAGCCATGGGAAGAAATTCAAAGTAACAAGAGGTGTGAGGCTTAGGATATGTTAACGATGACACCAAATTGTATATCCCGGATTATTCCAAGCTAATTAAGTTCGTCGGTGAAGGATTTCTTGAACAAATCACCTCAACAAGTTCGAAGAAAGTTGCGGACAAACATAAATCTATGCGACTCGAAGTTGTAGTCAACTAGCCATGTTCTCATTGTCATACAGTGGTCATATGGAAGATCATTGTTTTGATATCCATCCTTGTCGCCATGTGGAAAGCCAATAATTACTCAAAAAAATTTCACAACCACCAGCAATGTTAGATTGAAGATACATTATGAATGGATTGATCCTTGGGAATGGTCATCCACGGTTAAAATATTGTCTCGATTCTACAATAGGAATACAATCACACATAGTGCAACCAACAATCAAAATAATATGGTACTCTCATGCGGTTGAATAGGGGAGTAAACCGGTGCAACACTCCTACACCGAAGTTGGGGAATACTTTCAGAGAATTTTCTCTCCTTTTAGGCGGCAAAGGGGGGGGGGAAAATGTCAATAGAGTGGAAGTGGTGGTTGTCGGTAGTCTCGACAAAAACAACAAAATTAGCCGGTGGGAAGCACGCGCGGTGGGCATCTTCAAAAGCCGGTGAGCATCAAAAAAATTTCCGGTGGGCGGTCAACAGCAAAGTAGCGGTGGCCGGTTTTCAACACAACAAAAGCAACAGGTTGTTTTTTTACATCATCGACGGTGGGCATTGAACAAATTTTGTCGGTGGAAAAGGATGTTGATTTCACGTAAAGGAAAGATGGATCCTTTTGCAGCAGCACGTGATGGATTTTTCAAGAAAAATTTAGAGATGAATCGGACATGCAAGCTGACTCATGGTCTCTTGATTGCGAGTTTTCGGCATCTGACTTTGGTGGTTTTCGGAGCAATTTTTTGAGGATCAACATGAGAAATTGGAAGATGGTTCCTCGTTCTTATTTTGGATTTATCATTGAAGGGGGGAATGTTAGCCTCTCTCATAAAAAAATAATAAACCCAAAAATAAATAAATAAATTAAATGTTAAAAAATTTAGGAATTTATGCTTAACTCTTTAGTTTGAGTTGTTCCTCTAAGATAGGAGTTAGTTTAGTGGCTCTATATTGGTGTGTGTTTGGTTGAGAAAATTATCTATAACCAAAGGTGTCAAGATAGCATGCACTATCTTGAGACACTGTCTATCATCTATTGAATTGTAACACTACATTCTTTTAATAATGAAAAATATGTACTGAAGAAGCGTAGAAATTTAAACCTTTACTTATTATTTGGTGTCTGGTTATTATGTGTTTATATATATTTGTTTGAGTTAATTTGATTTTTTAATACATTGTGTGCTAGGGAATTGGGTCCTGATATCCGAGATGTTGTTCTCCCATTAGATGAGAAACTCTTGCTTGGGAGCCATGAATTCTTATTCAACATGGTAGGTCATTAGAGCATAACTCATTTTTCTTTTATCAAGGTCCTTAAAAAATAAAACAAGCTTGTTCGAGGATATTTCGTCTTCTACTATATCGCCTCATTAAAAGTGAATTAGGTTTTGAGGATAGTTAGTCTTCTATTTCAACCTCTTAAAATTGAATTAGCTCAGGGATAGTTATTTTAATGTGTCAACCTTGTTAAAACAATGAATGTCATTCCTATTCGAATTCGAGTATTTGATGTGATCTCGTAAAATCCCACTTGAGTCTTTCTCTTGATCTCGTAATCTAAAACTTCACTCCATCCGTCTTTACGATGAGTTTGAAGCTTGAGGGGCATGTGCCTCGAATTGAGTCACCATTATGGGGGCATGCCTATTTTCAAGCATAGTTTATCTTTGTTTCGATCTTGTGTAAAAATGAAACCAATTTTCAAGCATAGTTTGTTTCCATTTCAAGCTGCGTGTAACAATGGAAACCCAGGTTTCAAGCATAGTTTTCTACAAAGTTTGACTTGTGTAAAAATGAACCAAATTCAAGTAGAGTTTCCTTATTTCAAGCTTGTGTAAAAATGAAACCATTCCCATTTTACCTCTCGTGATTGCCATTTTATCGGCCTATTTTTTCAGGATGAACCTTGGTTTCCATTCCATCCACCACCACACTTGGTGATCATATGCCTTCACTTGATTTTTACCCATTCTGAGGAACCGGCGTGCAATGAGTGGTCTCATTATCCACCTACGACCTTTACTTGTTTTTGAGTAGTTCCCACCATCTTTGGAACCGGTTGCTACTTTCAACAATATCATTTTGTTCCTCGAGGAGGAGTCATCTTTCGGCTCTTTTCGACTCTTAAAAATTGAAAATATTGCGAGACTCTTGTCATTTTGAACTCTTTAAATGGTTGCGAAACGATATCTACCGAGTATATGTTTACCCCTTTTTTCGGGCTAGGATAGGTTATTTACAAAAAATGAATACCTTAGCCTATCATGACTAGAGGTTCTCTAGATATTGTTTTATACCTTTTCGGATCTATGAGACTACCTATGAAAAGGGACCCTGGAGTTTACTTTTAGATTATTTCAGAACTCTCTAAACATGAAAATATGCTAAGTTGTTCTTTCGTCTCGTTAAACACGATGACATCGATAATCATCACCATGACGTGCACAAGGTTCCTCCTTCCTAGGGATCGTAAAGTATTACTAGGATGGATTTGTACGAGAGGACAAACTTATATGATAAGCATATGCTATCCTCTTCGAATTTTTGTAAAAAATAAGAGGTACTCACCATAAATGGTTGGGAAAATGGAAGTGTTTTCATCAGTTGTGTCGGAAGTATGCCACTCTTGAACATGACACTTATCTCTAGTTCGTGTCGAGTTGGGATATCTTCATTTGGTCACTTTTCCTCCATGGGTTTGGAAATACGTTTGCTTCTCATTTGATAATCAATATTGTCAACATGACCTCTAATATTGTTGAGTCAAATGCGCAAATTCCAGTTGTGTATTTGATATTTTCGAAAATCCTTCTGCGGTTTGTACATTCCACCGATCCTCTATTTCACTCTTCGATTTACACTCATATTACATCCTCTATTTTGTGTCAATGATGTGGGATTCATTATGACCCTCCTTGATGGTTTTCTTCATATCCAACTTCGACTTATTATCTTGGTGAAGTTAAGTCTAGAGACTCCTTTCGAGTACCTTACAACTTGCATGCCCTAATGGCAAGTTCTTCACATTCGACAACGAGTTCACATCATTAGCCTTCGATTGGGTGATTTCACGAATTTGGTCGACTTGACTCATTGTTCACATTTTTTGGATTGTACTAATATTACCTTGAGATCCATTGACATTATGGGTGTTTTCTCTCAAACTTGTTAATGATTCCATCATTGACGATAATCTAAAATGAATTTTCTGCGTGTTTGACTTCAGCATGTCTATTCACATGTTGGAATTTAATACTTTGATCGGGTGGTGTTGAGTGCAAGACCCTGAGCTTCGATCACAAAAAGTCCGGAGTTGCGAGGGAGTGATGAGTCATTCATGATTATATACATGATTCTTTAGACGAATGGCTCGACCATATCGTGGGTCCTCTCATTTGATCCTCTTTATATGAATACATTGCTTGATACCGTGGATCTATTTCATATGAGCCTTTCATTTTAGATGGGTACATGTTCATCTTGGGGTCCATTCACATGATCCTCTTCTTGATGGATAGTTATTCCTTTACAATGGATTCATGTATTTTCATGAGAGATTTTAGTTATGTATATGTATCTATGCTTGATTTGCGGGTCTCCCGACGACAACGTACGGTTCCTTGGACGTACTTGTAAAGCATTTCACCCCTCACTCATGTTCATACTTCATAATTTAGGGGGCATATATTACGGAGAAATTTGTCACCGTCTGTACTCCTCGTTCCTTGATCTATAGGATCCATACAATGACCCTTGTGTACTTTCCAAGCATGGAATACATACTTACTTGAATATGCTGTCTTCCAAATGTTTCCATTACAACGTTTACGAAAGTTGCTTGTAAAAAACTGGTTTTCAAGGTCAATGCTTTCTCTCGGTGTCTAACCCTCGCCAATAATGAAGATTTACACTAAGAATTTGTGTTGATCGACACTTTCATCTTAATTTTGAGATGACGCCGATCTGTTTTGGAAAGTTGCTTAAATAGAAAGAGAGCTTCCACGACTAGAAGCTTGGTGAGGCGAGGGATACGGAATTTTTCATATGAGATATGGACGGGAATTCCCTTTGGGCTTCTTGTTCCCAAGAAATAGGAACTACTCAAAAGGATAAGATATTTTCCCATATTTGAGGCCCTTAACCTCCTCCTCCATTTTTATATAAGGGAGACATACGCCAATCTCTGACCTTAGTTGGGGATGACGAAAGGAGAAGCAATTATAGCTTTAGGAGAATAGTGTAGAGTGTGATAGTTTTTGTGTGTTGGGAACATAAGTGAGATCTAGGACCTTTGTGTGGTGTTGCAAACATGCTTGGATATAGACCTTCCAGAGAGCCTCAACATCCAAGGCTTGGTTGTAAAATACCCTTGTCTTTATCATAAAAAAGTGCAGTAATTGTTTATCTTCCACTCTTGTTTTACATTTATAATGAGATTTCTAGCATTCCTTGTTCGATTAGATAGGTTGTAATCATTTTATGTTTGTCGTGGTGTCTTGATTTTATGTACGGATAATCAAAAGTTGGCGATAGTGTGTATCAAACTTCTAGAGTGACGGATTGAGAATCTTTGACTAAAGACGTTGACGTAGCATCAGAACAAGGTAGGTCATCTTCCTTGCTATGAATTTCAATTACAATCTAGGAAGGTAGGTGTTAGTATGTTCACGTAGTTGCTAGACCCACCCTAGGGTTAGAGGTATCGCCTCTGTCACATAAAGTTTACCTAGATAACAAACACACATCGGTGACATCAAAAAGTAAAAATTTCCAATTTTTTTTTCAAAAGTTTCCCTTACTTTCGACGCACCTATTCTTCAAACGGGCGCGTTGATCGGGCATCTATATCTTTGATAGGTGCGAGGAAAGTGGTGAGAACGAAATTCTCACGGTACAGAAATCCCCATGGAAATCCTCAAATTTCTGTGGAGGTCTACTTGCACTTGTACCTTGATCGCCTACGCGATCCAAGACCAAAAATGGCTAGGTTTCCATACAAACCTAATTTGTATAGACACCTACCCGGTAACACTAAATAAATTGAAATGATGGATGTTCGAGGGACCTACCTGACACTAATAAAAGCGCAAATCCATGGTTCACGGGTTGACTACAAATGGAAAGAAAATATTGGCCGCAAGTTACGACTTCTCAAAACTGCGAAACTCTCAAACAACACAAATGGCTTGAAATGAGCCATATTGACCTATATATCACCCTTTTCAAATTGTTTTGAAGGATCATAATGAGCTCAGCCCAATTGAAAAACTGAAATAAACACGGTGATAAACACCTCATAACACCCAAAGGAGGCCTTACACATTCACACCTCCGAAAAAATCATTTTTCGAGTTCCCACGGAAGTATGCTCTCTCTTATGGTTTTCATTTAGCACATTTTGTCCAATATATTTGAATGATGAAGATTCTTTCACTTGGGGTATTTTTTGCATGATTATGTAGTACGACAAACCACTTGTTACCCCATGCCTTGAATATTCCGGAATGGGGTATCAATTCTTCCCTCATAATGATAGTGTACGAGAGAAAATTTGCATATCTTGACATCATTTCTCCACAAGAAATCAACCATAAGTTACAAAAACCTGACCATGTTTATCATCTCTTTGACCTTGCGCATGATAAACATCCTCTTTGGTCGGTGGGAGTCTCCTTGTCCATGGCATCCATCCTCCAAAGTATGCCATGAATAAAAAAAAATATGATGCCATGGCCATATCCACCTCGGTCGGAAGCACTTCATGATCAATCATCACCATGCATCGAGTCAAGTCTTGCTGTATCGGAATAAAACCCACTGCGGAACTACCATATTCGCAAGTAGATCGAACACACACCTTGCATCTCACATTTTTCCTACCCATCCCTCCATCAACATAGCCCATCTGTGATATTTTCCATTTTCTTCATCACCCCCGCACCCGAGACTAACCAATGGGGCCCCATCCCTCATGCAAAAACACCTTCCTCACATCATTAGTGAGTGATATTTTTCATGTTTTTGGGGCACCTATCTACGTGTGTTTGTACAAAACAAAGCCATTTTATATTCTTTTGGAAAGTGTACAAATACTATTTAGGAGAACATCCCCCTACCCATCCACCCACTTATTTCTCCCATGGTATGAGTCCTAATCACCCTTGGTCGGAGCTTCACACCTTTCACGCAAAGGCACCCACAACATTCATAACCAACATATACCCACCACGGAGCGTCCTATGGACTCGAGGCTTTCCTCATTGGAAATCAATGCCATTGCCCGCCAAACTTCTTTTTCACGCTCCAACCTTGGGCCATTGAACTCCCATCATCGGTGTTCGGCTAGTTTCTCACCATCATGCCTATGTTAACCTATCATATCGAGACACGAGGTCCCTTGCATCGGTGTTTCCCCCAAATGGTTGAGGCCTCCTTCTTGTTGACTTCAGTACCTTGGATGCTCCCCACCTCCAATAGGGGCACCCTCGGATAGTGCTATGGGAATAATCATTTCCCATGGATGTCATCGATCCTCGACATTAGAATACAACAAAAGCTTTCATGTCAAGATGATATCGTGCTCCACAACCATTTCACTTTGTCGAGAATTCTTCGAAGACCCGTGCCATTATAAGCATCCCTTTAAAATTCTTACATGGGAAGGTCCCAACCATACACCCATGTATAAAATGAGCATTTGTTCTAAAATATGCCATACCAAGGTTATGCATATGAGCGCTACATTAAGTTATACGTGAAGAAAATGCTTAAGGCGTCAACAGTACGTCATCATCAACCAAATCAGAAAATCACTACCATATAAAGTGACCTGAGATAGAACCTTTATACGCGAGATAGGCACAACTAGCCAAAGCATCACGAAGCATGGGACATGTACGCCTCGTAGAAATATTTTATTTATTGTATCATACTATCTCTTACTAGGTTTTTCGAAAGAACATGGTCCCTCTTTTACTCACGGTAAGGGGTATCTAACCTTGGGCATGCAGGTCTCTCTCTCTCAACACAGAAGTTATATAGAATAGAAACTATAATGTATTTCAGCTATATAGTTCTTCCTAGACCCCGACACATTAGGGGGAAACATTTATCACTAGAAAATCGGACAAAGAAAAAGACATCATGAAATGTCAAGTAGAAGGATTTAAAAGGCTAAGAAACATTAGATAATCTAGAAAATTTAACTTTCTGCGAGTTCAATACGAAAAATTGTAAAATTCGGCATAGAAGACACGGTCAAAGTGCGCTCCACGCACATTTCTTGATAGTAACGTGGTCTCCTCGAATTTCCCTCAAGAAGCCACGGTCTTGAGTATGGGTAGAAAGGTCACCATCTAGGACCACTTGGCACACTTCGGAAAATATTCTCCGCAGGGCACCCAAGGGCGGTCGCCTAGAGCCACCTTGAGACCTCCGGTGACCACACATTCACAATTAACCACCACTCTTGGGTCACTATCCACAATTGTACCAGGAGAGGGAAGAAGATTTAGTTTTATGCCTATAAATTCGACTGTGAAGAAGAAAAGTTCGAGAACACACATTGTTATGTTGGCGAATTTTCCCATGAGAAAACTAGGCTGTGTGTTGTCCAACCAAAAATAAAATGAAGGGATTTAGTTGTCCATCCAACATCTCAATCCCAAAGGAGAAGTGCACCAAGTGTCGGACATCCAATCACTCGTTCGAGGAGAAAAGAGAGGCCCATGAGGGCTTGACTTAAGGGGATAGCCCTACTTACTTTGGGTATTACGGCTCCATAGCTCTAAGGACTCATTGCAAGTGTGTAACTTTCTGCTTATTTACCACCGGCGGCTAATAAGAGGGGATTCCTTCTCCGTTAAGATTGTTAAGCTTGTTTACTAGTTGTTTATGTTTTTATGTGTGATTTTTGTTTTGTTTCCTCTTCTTATTTGCTTATCATGCTATGTTCACCAAACTAGTTTTTCTACATGTTATTATGACGCTTCCTAACCATCTAACAAATTCATTTTTGTGACCATTGCTTGTAGGTTATAAATCACTCCTATCAAACACGGAAGTGTTTTTCGTACACTTGTGCTTTTCAACACCAACACAATGGAGATGGAGCATCATCCTCTTGTCTCTCTATCTAATGTTCCTCTTTTTCCATTTTCTCCTCATAATATGCATACATTATAACTACCATGCTTGCCATATTATAGAAGGCCTTGTATAAATCTCTATGCTCCTCCATTTTCCTTCTTTTTTAACATTCAATCTTTGTGGTTATCATTCACACTCGCAATTCACCTTGACAAGGAGCACTGCGATGCAAACTTGACTTGATATTTTAATTTAAGGATGTATACACGGTTACATTTAACATAGCATGTAACCATAGAATGCATACACAACAAGTAGAAATGAAATGCAACCATGAGAAAAAAAAAAAAAAAAAAGGCACATAACAAGTTGATAAAGGAGTTCAACGAGTGTGTGTTACATATACGAGGACCGATGTCAGAGTAGAGAGGTCGCTTAAATAAATTCTATAGGATGATGATGAGTACATGATGTATTATTTTTCAATACAAAAGAAGAACTATATTAATTAGAGTGGCGTGTGTCTCCATGAGACTCTCTTCTATCGAAATCTTACTCATAAAACCTCTCCTTCAACATCAAAAAATATCAATCTTTCATATGAAGTGGCATATAACAATCCTCAAACAAAATGGAAAACAAGGACCTCAACATCAAGTTATCATCTCAACAAAAATAAAAGAGAAGACATGGTATAAGTGCATCTTATACATCCACTTAAGGATGGCTGAAAATGCACACCTTTGCTAAAGAAATAGGAGGGTTGAATTGATGGCGAAAAATCATGAAATCTGACTACAAAATTCACCCCTTTACGAATTGGTCAAATTTGGGCTTCCCGAGAATCTCAAGATTATCCTTTTATGGGTTATCTGAAATTCGGATGCTCGGATAGAAATCAAGCTCACCATCATGTTCCTTATGAGAAACTAAGGAAATTGAGTTTAAAGTTGGTTTTGGTTTTGAAAGCTGTCATTTCAAGCCTTTAGGGAAGCTTTTAGATTCCATGCGAGATTTTTGTGTCAGGTTCCATCTTCATGGTTCTACCCTCAACATTCTACTTTTGCAAAATCTGCATTTTATAACATATGCTTTTTTGGTTTGGTGTGTTGTATTAATGTGGGTTTAGCGGTGATTGGTTGGGAATGGGGCCACCAATGGCGGGCCATCCCACTTGGCTAGCGAGTTCGACGCCGTCGACCTTCCGTAGTTGGTGGAATTGTTTTGTAGTGGAAGGGTCTAAGTTAGAGTCGCACGCCACGACACCCACTATTATATATATATATATATATATATATATATATATATATATATATATATATATATATATATATATAGATATAGATATATACGTGTGTGTGAGAGAGTGTGTGTGTCTATTGGGGTGTGGCGATGTTGGTGACCTTCCACAATTTTTTTAATTATATATTTATTTCTTTTTAAAATTTAAACAAACTTTTTCAAAATCACCATGCGAGGGTTTTAGGGGTCACCGGAAAAATTAAGTAGGCGACAATTTCGCCCATGGCGACCAAGAAAACCATTGTCGTTAAGGAAATTTTGTATCTAGTTAAGCACAAATTTAGAGGCTCTTCCAAATTTACTTGTCTTCCAAATTTAGTTGGTGCTCTGCTAAATTTAGCGAAGTGGGCCAAGTTGACTAAAAAATTTGACTCCCCATAAATTTTGTATACAAACTCGGATTGAGGTCTCTTTTGTGCCATTGGAGAGATTGCGATGAGATCTTTGATATGATATTAATTTTGATGTAATACTATAATGAATTTTATTCTTATCCTTTTAGGATCTCCTAGATCATTCCTCCCCATGGAGATTTTGGTCAACCAAAATCATGAACACGATCTAAAATATGATGAATTCCCTCATACGTACAACAAATGCCCCTATCAAGCCACACTTCCTATCTGGCAGAGCTTTTCCTCAAACTTTTGTCAACTCACTTATTGCTCTCATTATATTCTCTCTCTCATACTCTTGGACACTTAGAGTTTTCTTGGAGCACCCTTGGAGGAGTGTGAAATATGTAGAATTTGAATAACGGAATATATTATTCACGAGATTCTCCACGATCACACACTATTTTAACTTCATACTGTGGAATCTCTTCTACCATTAGAGTCATTAGCTATCGGAAATAAAATCAATTGCATGCGCAACACATTAAAACCATAAAAAATCACACATATGAACACAATATTTCATGGAAAGCTTAAAGCTGAAAACCCCTAACTATTTGTATATTATGTGTCATGGAGATCATGTAACAATCATTGCTTCTAAGCTCCTCACAAGCTCTGACACAACCTCAAATTTCTACACACTAATCAAGCTAGATCTAGCAAAACACATGCTCCAATCTACTACCTTGCACATTAGCCAACCTCTATTGCGTAATCGATATTTGTAGGATGGCTCATTAAATAACTTGAAACACCTGGCTTGTCTTGTGCAATCCTCATAGGCTTCTCGATCTTGGTTGTTGCAAATATACGATAGTATAGTCACAAGTGATAGTTAACTTTGCTCTTTCACCTATCTCTTCTTTGGTCTCCTTCAGAAAGCTGTCCATGCCGAAGTTCGCTGGTGTATTCTTTAGTTGATTAATGAGTTTATAATTAGTGAATTAATTAATAATTAGTTCACCACTCTTCACTAGTGTATTAATCGATTAGACTAAATACAACTAGCTCAACTATCATTTAGATTAGTTAAAGGCGAACACAACTCCATTAACTCCTCAATCAACTCCACCAAACTCTATCACATGAGTTCTAGCGGAAAGTATCCATGCAATAGCTCCACATAACCCTCGGGAATAGCGTAATTCAGCCTGTCATCTCTGTGCCACATACGACGCATAACTCAAGTACTCCAAGAGAATAAGATAATGTTTATAGTCCAAATATTATTAAGAGCTAATAATGATAGAGCATATACGTTTTAGGCGGCAATCTAAAAATAGATTCCGCTAATATGTTCTAAAAATAGAAGTCATATATTTTCTCAAGCTTCGACAACCATCCACAAATAGCATCCTGCAACTCATAGAACATGATCCATATGTCTAAAATAGACATAGTCTAAAAATAGACTTTGCGCCAAACATATCTGCGGGCCCACTTAGTGAAGGCGACTTCTTTCCACTAAGCTCATTATCTTGTTGAAATCTCAACAAAATAATTTGTAATTTTGGAGCAATAAGGAAAAGGAAGAGAAGGAAAACGCAAGAGGACATCAATATCATCATATACAATGGGTCTTTCTTGCAGGTACCGAATTGCATGTATTATTTTCTCACTAGTTTTGGCATGCATGTGGTCTCTTGTTCATGATATGTCATTGGCATGGAGGATTACCTGGATTGATAGTGGTTTTTCCTAGATAGCCATGGTGTTTTGGATTTTAATTTTGTTTTCTGGCTGGATTTCATGTTGCTTTTGTTGTGGGTTGAGCTATTAGTTCCTGGAAGCCTTGGTTGGACAAACACTCTGGAAGCCCTATAACAACTTGGGTTGAGTTTATAAGCTGGAACCCTTGGTTGGAAAAAAGCTCTAGAAGCCGTTGGTGGGTTGAGTTACTAATATTGGAAGCCCTGGTTGGAAAAATGCTTTAGAATCCTGACAAAAGTTGTTGGTTGAGCTACTAGTTCCAGGATCCCTAGATGGAACAAACAATCTGGAACCCTAATCAACTTGGGGTAGAGACCAATCTAGTGATGGCTAGTGATGTTCGAGCTGTGAGGTGGAATCACTAGTTGAGGGTTGAGGTATTTTTCCCTTTGGAATCTGTGCCTGGGTTTGGACTGATGTGTTTTACGAGATCCCACATTCATGCTTGGAGTATGGAACAATGGTGTTGGATGAAGAAAAGAGATTTAGTTCAGCCATTTATATGGTCGGATGGTACTTGAAGTCCCAAACTTGGTTGAATTTTTATTATGGAAATAAGAGCTTTTTTCCTCTTGTATTGATGGGTAAATATTCTTGTTATTATGTGGCTTATATGGTTTTTCTATGCTTGTCATTTTTGTTTTTTATATGATGTTTATGAATATGTTCTATGACGGTGATGGTGTATGGCTCTCATCATGTTTTGATTTTTAAATGAATGAAAAATTAATTTATGACCTAATATATGATAATGGAGCTAATTTGACGAAGCATCAATGCTTCCTAGTGATTCTCTAATAAGTATGAGACCCATATGCTCAAATATGTTGTTTAAACCTATACATTACATATTTGTGACATGCTTGATAGAAATATTTTTCATGTCTAGCTAGGTTAAGTCAGTATTTTTCAAACAATTCCATTTGTATATTTATTATGATGTTATCTTTCATTCACGGAAGTGTCATGGAGTTACGGAAGTAGTTACGGGGTCCTAGCCCTGGGGGTGGCCTCTAAATCTCACTGTTTTTTGTGCATATCATAGGCAGAAAAAAGGTTGCAACTGCACTCATGCAGTCCCATGGGGAGAAAATAGGGCTCTCGGTCACTTGGAGGAGGGCTTGGAAAGGGAGCGTGGGGGATTAATGCGAGTAAAGGTTTAGTTTGTCTCCAATGGCTAGTCACCGGAATTTTGGATGGCTCCTCGGAAGTTGTGTTGCAAGTGTATAAGGTTTTTTTTTTTGCGTTTCATTGGTTTCACTTCCTTAAGCGACACATAGGGAGTTGGAATCATATCATAGTAACTCTTTGTCACATGCTTACCCAAGTTGTATGGTTACTTAGGTAGATGTGGGAGGAGGGTGTTACATCCACCCTTCTTGTTTTATACGCGCGAGGATATGACTTTTATGGTGCAACTCTTATTTATCTTTTCTCATTATGTGTTTTGAGGAAGGCTCTTTTTATTGCTTCCCTTTGTGTATTTGTTGTTCATTTGTGTAGTTTCATGTGGAGTACATAGAATTGATGTGATCCTTTTCATGTTTACCTTTTTATGACTAAATCTAGGTGGTCTTGTTTGTTGAGAGTTATTTACGGATAATGTTTCCTTGTAGGGTAAACAAGCCGGTCAATTGTCAACGAATTTCATCTACTTTTTACAACTAAAATATATGGAGTGGTCTATCTTTATTAGTTGACCCAAAGATGTAGCCCGGGAGGGGTGAGATCCATCATTAAATTATGCTTTTATTTTTGTTCATGATTTCTATTTTAGTTTCATGTGAATATGTTGCTTGTTTGATTCATATGAAAACTAACTCATCGTTCTTGAGATTATAAACTATTTTATAATAAGACCCATTTTATTTACTTGCAAAGCATCGAGAGGACGGTCGAGTTTTTTGGAAGGAGAATTTCCCCTCCAATTTCAGATCAATTGGTATTAATGTTTGTTTTGGAAAGGTTACGAGGTATAGGGAAAGGAAAGAATGCGAAAGAGTTAGGCGATTCATTTGTCTCCTTGAATGTATAATTTTGAGCTAAGAAGATTTTTTTTTAAGTTGCGGAATAAAAGAGGAATGAAATGCACCTTGAGTTGCCACATGTTTGGGGGAACAAAGTGGTAAAATTTCTTATCCGAGAAGTAGAAAATAATTCCTCCAAGATGAAGGCAATATGAGGGAATGGTCCAAACACGGGATATGTACCCTACATGGATAATGATGCTTGTGATTTTTTTTTAGCATATAAAATATTCTCCTTATGTGTACGGTGGTAAAAGTGGGTGGCTTGACTCATCTTCAAATTTGTCATCGGCTTGTCTGAAACAAAAATATGGGTGGAAAATCCAAGGAGGTAATCAATATCTCTAGTTCTATTCCTCCGGTTTATGTTGATAACACATATTTTGCAACCTTTGTAAATAATACTAAAGGCATTGGTATGAAGTTGTTATTTCAAATGGGCTATGAAGGCGGAGAGGCCTCGAATGAATTCAAGGTATCACAAATCCTATATAGGTGAGAAGGAGTCACCAAGATATGAAGCATATGAAGCATTGTGTTATGGTCGTGGAGAATTTGGAGATTTTCTAAAATTTTTGGGGTAAATAAATCATCAGATGATGATATGTCACACCAAGATGGTAGTGAGAATGGAAATTTGTCTCAGAGAGATGAACATTTCAAAGGACATGCAAAATCCACTCCTCATCATCAAAGTTACAGCCCAAGGGACAAGTATAAGTGTCATGGGAATTTTAAAAATGTTGGTAATTTTGATTATTTATGGGACATGTATCCTTGAACATTTTGTGATGCGATTTACCATTGTGTGGCATTTGATTGTGAGAAATGTAAAGTGATGTTCGAAGAATGGAACAAATTATTGGAATAAATAATGTAGAACCTCCTTGAGTTTGAATACTTCCTTGTCGATGGGCAAGGGAAAATTTTTGTACCCATTGTAACATGAATGGGTATGGGAATGAAAGGTATTGAAATCATCATACGGAGCATCATTTGGAGCATCATCCAAAGCATCATCCATAGAAATCCATTTCGAGGAAAGATATAGGTAGAAAAAGAGGAAACTGGTAGTTCCTAAGGAAAACTTCAAGCGGAGTGGATGCGAGAAAAGAGACCATAATCCTAGCTAACACAAATATTGGGTAGATTTTTGTATAGTTTTCTTTCTTTATAAAGCATAAATAATTTTTGTACATTTCCATTTTGGGTACTTTGTAAAGTGAAGACAAGAATAATCACTTATTTGCAACAAATATGTTTTATTTGACATGTCATGTTGTGTTTTCTTGTTGCGAGTCCAGTATTTGAGGGATTTTTTGGGATGAAAATTTGTATGCCATCGAGTATGTCTATAGTTGCGTCATGTACTCATTGATACAAGTGTTTCAAGATGGAGCTTGTGGTATGAATGAAATCCTTATTGAATATTGTACAAAAAACAGCTACGTTGTGTGGAGATGACTTAAAAATTTGTCATTGAATCATTGCACCAAGTATGTTAAAGTATAAGTGAAATTTGAGGGCGAGTAAAGAAAAGTATGGTCCAGGTGCATGGAAAGTGTTGAGTTTCTTGATTTCCAAGATGGAAAATTCAGTTTATTTTCGGTGAAGAAGGACTTCAAGATGATGTTTGTTTTGAGCCAAGATAGGTGGTTTTGGAGAGAATGTTCAAATTCCATCCATGAAAGTTTTTGTTCCTACATGGTTATAAGAATTTTGGCTCGATTCTTGACAAGAAGGTAAAGAATTTAGACGAGGTATAGGTGGAGTGCCTTGATTGGAGCTTGAAAGGCACCGATTAAAACATAACATGAAATATTGATATCGAAAAGAGAAAGTTAATGAGATTTTTACATTTTTGTTTGCTAGGAAGATAAAATTTTGGGGTCCAAAAAGTTCCTAGTAATTATGATGCGGAGATAAAAAAATTAGGCTAAAAAATTAAATTACCCATAATATTTCAAAATTAGTGTAAATTCAAGGTGTTTGTCATTCTAATTCCAATGACACTTGAATCTCCTCAATCAATATACGTATGAAAAAGTAATGATGTTAATTTTTTTTTTTTGGCCATGATAATTTTTTTTCGAGGTAAGTTTGTGGGTTTCTAAGTAGGTAGTATGTCTTGTTGGTGTCATGATGACATCATCATTTCCATTGGCGTACTTTGGTCCAATAGAAATTTCCAAGTGTCGATTTTGTACGAGTGTGTGTTGGCATAATTTGATTGGTTGAAATGTTGATTGGGTGGACCAATAGAGCTGCCACATGGCTCAACTGGGGGTTGCCACATCACGCCTCCACATTGGTGAAAAATTTAGTTAAGATCTGCGAGGCCTTGAAGGGGATTGACCGCATGACCTACGCAGCACGATCTATATATCTACCAATATGCCATAGAGTTGTTTCTTAACCCTATAGTTTACGTGTTCTATTTAAATTTTAACCTGACGCATTTTATGAGGAGGGGTTGGAACGTGGCAACGTGGCCCTCGGTTATGTCACCCTCCACGAGACCATGGTGGAAGGTTCAATGGAGCATGGGCGGGGACCATCCCTGGTCATAGGGAATACCATATTCCTATGGTGGAGGGCTCGACGGAGAGGGCGGAGTAGTAGGCCATGGCCGTGGTTAGATTGCAACCGTGAAATTGGGCGAAGGTTACATCGAGAGGGTGTGGTGGTAAGCCATGACCATCGATTCTCGGTCTTGGAAGCGCAGTCGTTACCCACGAGCTTCAGCGGTGGGGAAGAGATGGTTAGCTTTGACCCATGGAAACATTTACTATACATGAACTTTGCCTCGACGAAGAAGGAGTCACGCCGGTGGGGGTGGATAGTTGGCCTAGCTCGTGGCCCTATGCTTAACTCACGTGACCCTAGCTTTTCACTCAGGATTATTGGCGAAATTAGTGAAGTGACAAAATGCACCATTTTCCAGAAAAATTGTTGTGTACTGAACTATTTAAAGGGGGATAATGTCACAAAGTTAGGGGTTCAAATCAGAATTGAGGGACAAATAGTAAAAGTTGTTCGAGGAGGCATAAATTGATCAATTTGTGGTCTTTTTGAGCCAAGAAGAGTCTAGATTTGGGTTTCTAAAATTTTTGAATCCCATTGTAATCCTTAGTTTACTGATTGGAGAACTTTTGGATGTAATTTTTGTAGTATTCGGTCTCTTAGTGCTAGATAAAATAAGGGGTTTGAAGCGAGTTTTGAAGGAATTTTGAGCACGGAGAGAAACTTGTATGGGTTTTCCGGCCCCCATGTTTTATGCGATAGATGTGACTTCTATTTTGTAACTCTTATTTATATGTTCTCATTATGTGTTTTGAGAAAGATATTTTTAGTACTTCAATGTTGAGTTCTTGTATATTCTATGCTCAATTTCGGGGTGGAGTACGAGAGAATTGATGTGAGAGCCCTTTTCATGTTCACCTTTTTATGACTTATTGTGGGTGGTTATACTTTTTGGTGAGATTTATTTACAGAGAATGTTTCCTTGTACGGGAAACAAGACACTCATTTGTCAAGAATTTCATCTGCTTTTACCATTGAAATCTATGGAGTGGTCTAGTTGTGATAGCGACCGGAGATGTGGCCCAAGAGGGTAAAATCCATCATCAAATTTATTTTTCTTCTCTTCATGATTTCTATTTAGGAGCTTCGTGTGATTATGTTTCTTGATAAAGTTCATGTAAAACTAAATCATCATTCTTGAAGAGATTATAAAACTTATTTGTAATAAGACACATTTTGTTTACTTGCAAAGTCTGAAAGTATGACCAGTTTTTGGAAGGAGTGGTTCTCCTCCAATTTCGAATCAACTAATCGATTTTTTCTATTATAGTTTTTTATTTTTATTTTTATTTTAGAATTTAAGTAAACCATTCAAAACCGCACGTTCGAGGTTTTGGGGTTACCGAAAAAATTAAGTAGGGGATGATTTTTCCCTTCCCAACCACGGGAAACTATCGCTGTTAAGTTCCTTTTTGTCTCTTGGATTAGTGGTCGTTTATTTAGTGGCTCATCAAATTTAGTTGTCTTCCAAATTTAGTTGGCACTTTACTAAATTTAGCGAGTGGGCTAAGTTGACCAAAAATTTGGTAGCCATAACTTTTGCATATGAATTTGGTTTGAGGTATTTTTTTTGCCTTTTATTTGGAAATCTTGTGACAATATCCTTTATTTGATCCTAGTTTTTCTTGCATCAAGTTTTTCCTTTTAGGGTCCTCTAGATCATCATGAAAAATGAGTGTCATTTTCACCCTCAGTCTAAGAGAGACAATTATCTTTAATGAGTCATTTTTTCCATGGGAGATGGAGTTACGGAAATGTAGTAGTATGCTACTCTAACTTTATTGTTGGACTTGATATTCTATCTATGTTGATGCAAATCATTAGGATCAAAGAGTCATGGAAAATCCTACCATGATTCCTCCCAATAGAAAAAATGTTCTTGAACAATTTTCTTTACATTTGTCAACCCATGAAACAAAGGATCCTAGTTTAGTGGAGTGAGATTGTATAAAAGTTTGGGAAATCATGTTATTGCCATATTTTTTACCAAAATGAGGTTTATCCTTCTAAACATACGAACATATTTGTTCTCACATACAATCATGCTCAAAGTGCTAGGGTCACGAAGTTCTAGGCCTCCATGAATTTTGGGAGACACAAATGGTCCTATGCGAAGCCGATAACCATTTACATTCATTTTTGTCCCCTCCCCAAAAGAAGGATATATAACTATTTATAATAGTAAATAAAGTGGATATGGGTGAAATTAATGTTAAAATTATATCGAAGGTGAGTTCTTGTATAGTGATATAAGGAATACCAACCAAAAAACTATATTGGGTGCAATAGAGCCCATACATAAAAATTATTGTCCATTTCTTTAATTAGGTCCTCCCATGCTTTAATTCTTAAGGAGTTGTCCATTAAAGGTGCTCCCAAATATTTGATTAGGAAGCTAGTTTTTTTATAGCAGAAACCTTTCTATATGCATACGCACCAATGGAGGAGTGTTAAAGAATAATATTTGTGATTTTTCTTAACTAATTTCCATTCCGGAGAAACTAAAAAATAATCTAGAAGCTACGAATGGTTTTTTGCTCTCGATTTGTAGGAGTAATAATACGCATTATATAATCCAACAAATGGAAGTGAAATATGTTATTATCCTCTCCAAATAATATTATTACTTTAATTGTGTCGTACGTGACACTTCTTTGATAAATACTTACAGTCCTTCCACTACACAATAATAAACAAAAAAGGCAATATGAGATTTCCTTGCCTTATTCCTTAGGAAGAGATATGTTTAATGAGGAGATTCATTAAGAAGAGTGTAGAATAAATTTGAGGATAATATGCCCCGAATTGATTGGACATCTGCTAGTAGATAATCTAGTATTAAGCTAGATCCTCTTCCTTTTAGGGCATTGGTTTTTAACCTTGTATGCTAAATAAATTTTGAGTGAAACAATTATTTTGTTATGCCTTCTTGGAATCATTTACTTATGGAAGAAAAAAATGTTTCTTCCCCTTCCTCAAGAAAATACACATATTTTTTCTTTCATACCAATTCATTTTTCTTACAACGATATTCAAGTTATGTGATTATATTTCCATATTCTTGGATTATCTCATCCAAATGTTCCTTGAAAGCCTTTTCACAATCATCGGGCTGTTTTTCAAAGATTTTATATCTCAATATCGCCTCTCTTATAGTTTTTACTGAAAAAATACAACGAGGCTATTATGTTTTGAAGTCCTTTTATTGCATTAGGACAACAACTGATAATAGCTGCTAAAAAACAAATGAAAATATAATGAAATCCATAGTATAATCGAGTCAAAATTGATGCACGGGAAAAAAGAGAAAAACTAAGCTGTATTGAATGATTTCTTAACTTATGCGACCACTTTACCTCACTTTCCTTCTTTAACATATTGGTTATCTCCCATAAATTCTCGGTGAGGTTAAGGAATAAACCTTCACGAGAAAATTATCTTACCATTGAAGGAATGGATTTCCTTCTTGTTCCTCGAAAAATCAACTATTGGATTTCTTCAATTCTTGCGGGGTATATATATATACCATATGTTGATATGATATGCCCAAAAAATTACCTTCCTCCATAGAAAATAAGCCCTTTTTTTGGATTCAATGAAATCTTTAAATTTCACTGCACCTTTGAAAAAGAATTCCCAAAGTGATGTGAGTAGTCTTCATCCATTTTGAAAATTGTCAAATAATTTAGGTAAATGACTAGAAATACATCTTTTTCATTAGCAAAGTCAATATCCATCACTCGGCGAAAAGTAGCTCTTGCATTATTTATCGCAAATGGCATATTAGCGTACATAAATGTACCCCACGGTGTAGTAAAAGTTGTCTTCTCACGGTCATCTAGATGCATCAAAATCTTATTATGTTTTGAGTATCCATCAAGAAGTGACATCTAGAGGCACCAACTACCCATTGTAAGATGTGCTCCATCTTAGGGAGGGATAATTGTCTTTTAGAGACACTTTTTTTAAGTAATGTCTCAAATATAAACATAAACAAATTTCACTTATCTTCTTGTGCTTGGAACCGAGTTTTGAAATGCAATGATAAAAGAGAAAGAGGAATAATAATACCGACCTTATACAAAATTTTTACCTCTTTCTCAATGTTATTCGACAATATTGGATTAATCCTCCATAGCTTTTTGTGAAAAGGCTTACGATCAGGCTTGATCGGAATCATGTGCTTATTTATACATTTATCATAAACCTTTAAATATGAATAATCATGCAAACACATTTGAAAAATTAGCCAAAAGTGTTGTGTATTTACCTTTCATTGTTTGAGTTAAATATTTAGACAACTTAACCATCTTGGGCTTCTCAATTGTGCCAATGTTGACATCTTCAACTCTCGCTTGATGGGGAGCATTGTTGGTTTATTCGCAACATCATCTTGATCGAAAGTTC
The DNA here is from genome assembly GCA_034641835.2 of Pinus albicaulis. Classification (NCBI taxonomy): domain Eukaryota; kingdom Viridiplantae; phylum Streptophyta; class Pinopsida; order Pinales; family Pinaceae; genus Pinus; species Pinus albicaulis. Next base: position 7,944 of record JAXQQM020076734.1, on the reverse strand, counting down.
TTCCAAAGGTATGAGACCTATTGGAATGTAATTTTCTTTCGGTTGTAACACTTCTAATTATGTTGCATTAATTCACGATCATCAAAAAGCTTGTACATCAATATGAAAATTGGCAAACTCCTCCTCCATATGCAAAAAATTTTTAATACGCTTATCCATCTTGAAACACCTACTAATGTCAAAGTTTATGTGGAACATCGGGGGTGTTGCTTAAAATTGATCTCATACTTCTGCTAGAATGTATTAGAATTCTAAACATGCTTGTTTCAATAGCAAGAGAATAAAAAAAATACAATTCTGATTTCTGGGAATCACGGATAAAGTATATTCATTAAATGTTTTGAGAGTTATAAGACAACGCATTGCGATATTCTCGCATCCTTGAGTTTTTGTCTTGGTATTCCCCTTTTACCTGTTTGATAATCAACTTAGAGTCACCATAAGCCGAAATCTTCTGAGCCCCTAACTTCTTAAGCATCTTGAGCACGAAAATCAAGGTTTCCTGCTGAAACTTCATTATTTGAACAATTGAAAGGAATCTTATATGAACAACTTTTTGAGCATTAGGAGGAATATTACACTTATCTTTTGATTCATTGGGCTATGATTCCAAATTCATATTCCAACTCCTTTTCAAGCTGGCTCCATCAAAATCTGTAGTCCAAAGACTCTTTTCCTTATCAGGAAGCTCAAATTGAGATGGTTGATCTTTGTTTTTTTGTTTGTGGAACCGTTGTCTCAATTGGATTTGTTTCTTTCACCAGTTCTACTAGCTACTTAGGCCCGATAAAATTGAAGTCACCAAATCAACCTCTTTACGATTTCCATCCTTTCTGCATTGAAAACTTCTACGACACTACATGAAATTTCTGAAATCTCCTCATCTTCTAATAGCTAAATATCTGCACATCAATCAGAATATCATCATTAAAAATATGAAAGACTCTATTCCACTTGGATTAGAATCTTATGAAATCATAATTAATAACAAATTTACCCCATATAATTTGCATGTTGGGCAATATGATGCAATGTGTTTTCCTTGATGGCAACCCACTTGATGAAGATGATGGCAACACTTGATGAAGATGATGGCAACCTACTTGATGAATTTATTCTTGACTTGATGGACCTGGTAATGATGTAAATCTGATCTGATATGATGTGTCTACAGAGCAACTCAGTTGTAATGATGAAAGGAATTTTAGTATATACTAGAACAAAGATGAAAAGTGTGTGTCTCAAGGCATACGCAGGTTTGTCTAGTAGAAGTAGCGTATGCACGCAGAAAAGTACGTGCCAAGTCGCGTATGCTAAAATGCACTTTAAATATGTAAAACCAGGGGTTACTACCATGGTATTGACCCATTGTATTGAGCGCTGGTATGTCTATGAGATCTCGTCCAGGAATACCATTGGAAGTAATGTGGTTTTGTCTCATGGTATTGAAAAAGGGTAAACCTATATAAGGAGAAGAAAATCATTGTGCAAGGGGTGTGCAAGATGTCTAGGTTTGAATGAATACTTCACTCTGAAGTATGTCTGAATGGAAAGGGTAACAGTTTGATGATAGATCTGAATCTGTGATGCACCTATGAAGAAAATGATGAAGAAGGGAATCTAGATCTGAAATGTATTTGTATCTTCTAGATTTGTTTGTGGAATGCTTAGATCTGAGATGAGGCGAACATCTGTCTGAAGTAAAGGGTAAAATCTGAACTGAATATCTTATCTGAAGAAGTAAGCTGCTCTACAATGTTTGAAGATCTATACGCAAGTTTATAACAGTGGAAGCACGTATATAAGCGGGTTGGAGAAAGCGAAAGCGCGTATGGGTTGTGAAATCAGTTCGATAGTATGTGCAGAGGTATACAGGGGTTTATATGAATGAAGGCGCGTATATATGCCGGATCAGTGAAAAGAAAGCGCGTATGAAAACTAGGGTTTGTTGAAGTATGAAGTAAGAAATTTCTGATCTGTTCTGCTGTGTTACTGCTATCTGTTAATGATGTATTCTACAGATCTGGGTTGTATGAATTGATAAGTATCAGTTTTGATGTATGATTGAGCTTAAATTTATGAAGTGGGTCCAGTATGAAAATATGATGAAAAGTGGCCTGCAAGTTGTGTTCTAAAGGAAGCTATTGGATCCAGTGTGAAAATTGATGAAACGTGGTCCATGGTGCTGAGGGTTGTAGCCTTCAGTCAGGGGGTTGTAGCTACCTTCCAGGTGAGGCTGGTAAACGAGAGCAGGGGGTCGTAGCTCCCTTCCAGGTGAGGGAGGCTGATGGGAGACACCAGCGGGGGAGTAGTAGCTCCCTTCCAGGAGAGGCTGGTAAACGAGCGCAGGTGGGTGCCTCCGTACTGGTATGAGTCTGCGCCAGTACATAGTTGTAAGATGTTTTCTCTATAATAAAATATTGAAGGCTGAGACAACGGCAGCGGTGGTTTTCTCCCGACTTGGGTTTCCACCTAAAATCATGGTGTTCATGTGTGTTTCTTATGTGTGATGGTTTATTCTGTTATTACTGCACATGCTTACTGTTTATTGAACATCTAATGAATGAATGATGGAATGATATAAGTGAAGAATTATCTGCATAATAAGATTGCTGGACATACGCATGTTTTATTAAGTATATCCGCGTGTATACGCGAGTTGGCTACATGAAAGTCGCGTATGTGTTTTGAAGTAAGAAAAAGTAAAAAGTTTTGAGTATGCCCTAAATACTGATTCACCCCCCCTCTCAGTATTTTTCCCAACAATTGGTATCAGAGCAGGTCCTTCTGCAGAAGCTTGATCGCTTGAAGGAGATCCGTCGAAATGGGAAGTCATGAAGGGGTAATTTCTATAAGGCCACCTCTATTCAATGGAAATAATCTGTTATTCTGGAAGATACGAACAAAATCATATCTGCAAAGTCTTGGTGCAGAAGTATGGGAAATCGTGGAAGAAGGTTATCAGTATCCGGCAAGTATTCCTACTGATGCAGCAGAAAGGAAGAAATATGAAGTCAATGCCAAAGCAGTCAATGTTTTGTTAGGAAGCATGTCTGAACCAGAATTTGCTAAAGTGATGCGGCTAAATTCAGCCAAAGAAATATGGGACAAAATCATTCTGAGCTATGAAGGAGATACAAAGGTAAAAAGTGCAAAACTCCAAACTCTCAGAATTGAATATGAAAATTTAAGGATGCATAGTGATGAGAGTATTTCCAGTTTCTTTTTATGTCTAGATGATATTGTAAATCGTATGAGAAGTTTGGGAAAACCATAACTGATATTACTCTGGTGGAAAAAGTCTTAAGATCTTTGACTTCAAATTTTGAGTCAAAAGTATCAGCTATTGAAGAAAGGCAAGATCTGCAAACTCTTACTATTGTTCAACTACATGGTATTCTGACTGCTTATGAAATGAGACAAGGAGGTCCCTCTCAAACCAAAGAAGCTGCTTTTAAGGCATGTGCAAAAAGAAAAGACAAGGAAGATGTCAAGGAATCAGATTATATATCAGAAGAAGAAGAAGCAAATTTTGTGAGAAAACTCCAACTAGGAACTGGAAGATTCAAAGGTAAGCTCCCCTTCAAATGTTTTGGTTGTGGAAGAGTTGGTCATTATGCTGCTAAATGTCCTTATGAAGAAAATCATGGTAAAGGGAAACAATTTGAAAAGAAAAAGAGTTATTATACAAATGAAGTATCTGATGAGGAAGAAGAAGATTCTGACCAAGATCTACAAGTGCTTATGGCAAAGAAGCAAAAGAAGAAGGCTACTCAAAAGAAGACATCTCAGAAGACATGTGCGGTAGAAAATGAAGAAGATAAAACAGGTACTGATTGTTGTTCTTGTGATTCACTTTCTTGTGCAAGCAATGGTGAAGATAGTGAACGTAACAGTATAAGTCTAGAAGAAAAACTCAAGATCAATGATGAAAGCAATGATTGGAATCAATTTCATAAGAGAGAATCTGTCTACAAAGATATGATCTCTAGAATGAATGAACAGAAAGAAATACTAAATGGACAGATAGACAAGTATCAAAAGTTGTATGTTTTTGCAACCAATCAAAGTGAAAGACTTGAAGCAGAAATCATCTCTCTCAAAGAAGATCTGGAAAAATCAAAGAAGAAGAATGAAGAACCTCTACCTTTTGAAAAGGAAGGACTTGAAGCAGAAATCATCTCTCTCAAAGAAGATGTGGAAAAATCAAATAAGAAGAATGAAGAGCTGCTACAAACATGTGAAGAACAAGAAAATTGGTTGAAGGAAGAAATTTTAAAATTGAATGATCAAGTAGAAGAAGGAAAAAGGGTCGAAGAAAGCATGAAGAAGCAATGCCAAAATTTGGAGGTTGAGGTAAACATTCTCAAAGGTAAATTAGAAGAAAAGGATAAACTCTTGAGGTTTCAAGATAGTACTAAGATTCTGGACAATATTCTTAGTAGTCAAAGGTCTCCTTCTATTAAACTTGGTCTGGGTTTTCATGAAACTGTTAAAGGAGAATCTAGTTCACAAGGAAGTGCTAAAGATTCAAAGGATGTCAATGCAAAACCTGAAGAGTTGAAAGAAACAAGAAGTCAACCGACAATCATGAACACTCAAAGGAAATCATTCAATAATGTTGAATGCTTTAAATGTCATAATTATGGGCATGTTGCAGCAAATTGCAGAAGCAGATCATTTCAGTCACAATCAAACAGATTCTATTCAGAAAGGTACTCTGGTTGCTTCAAGGGATATTGTTTTTCATGCAACAAGTATGGTCATAAAGCAGCTGATTGCAATAGAAGGAAAAACAGAGAAACACACTATGATCCTTATGCTTACTTCTCTGGTCATATAAGATGTTATGCTTGTAACAAGTATGGACATGTGGAAAAAGAATGCAGGATGAACAGATCTGAGAAATTGGTTAATTTTCAGCACACAATTAGAAATTTCAAGCAAAGCTGGAATAGGAAGGAGGACCGGTCAGAAACGTAGGGATTATTGACCCTACTGCAGTCATCCACTTCTGAAGCTTACTTCTCTTAATGACTGCAGGAGTGATGTGAGATACATTATAGAGATCAGTAATGTATTGTCACAGGGGGAGCGATGTATGGTGATTTTCATGATTGTTTTGGTGATTCTGGTTATGATTATTTATGACAGAGCATCTGATATGCAGAAGACAGGTACAGGTGGTACAAACTCAGGGGGAGATAAAGGAATGTGAAATTTTCTATGTTTCACTTTCCATACGCGGGTTCTATGAACAAAAGCCGCGTATACACACAAGTTACAGTGGAGACAGTCGCGTATGCACTTCTGATAAGAAAATTTGTATGACAACTGAAGATCAGGAGCATAGGTTCAGGGGGAGCATCAGTCTGACTACTAATGATTGTATTATTGGCACTGTATCTGTTTATTTCTCAGTTCTAAATGATTATGACATGTTACATGGTTTCTTATGATTGTGGATGAGCCCTGTTTGCTTTTTGCTGAAGAGTTTTTTCGTTTCTTTCACACATGGATGAGATGGAAGTCTTATGATTCAGAGATAAGGACAGATCATGCTGATGATAACTTGCTGTTGAAAGAGCTTCAGGTTTCACAAGCTAAGGAAGAGCCTTGGTCATATGGAAAGGATGCTTGGATGTACATTTTCAGGGGGAGCATTAGCCCTGCTGAGTATAATGCATTGTTGGCATTATGATGGTTCTGAAATATGATCACCCTATTGAAGTCCTTTTTGGTTTTGGTCATAGAAAGTCATATTTGTGATTTGATGAAAAGGTCATGTTGAGACCTATGATGTAAAAATTGTAATATTCAGTCATGTAAGGACTTGTTCAAATTTGTAAACCCACTTGGTTGGGTACTTGAGTCTCATATGTAAATCCACTTGGTTGGATCTTTGATGTAAGTATGAGTCCTTGGTGATAGGAAGGTCATAGAGTCATGTACTTCATTGAAAAATATGTTTGAACATTCAACATGAATTCAGGGGGAGCATGGTAACTTCAGTGCACATCAGATCTACAACGCTCTTCTATCTACATGAGGAGAAAACAACCTTGTGTTGGTTTTGATCCGCCCTTTGCCCTTGATGTCAAAGGGGGAGAGTGACATGGTGTTTGAATAGGGGAAAATATCATTATGCTTAATGTATTTATCTGTTGTGGTGATCAAACACCATCGTGGTTGCCATCAAGTCCAAAGGGGGAGATTGTTGGCAATATGATGCAGAGTGTTGTCCTTGATGGCAACCCACTTGATGAAGATGATGGCAACCTACTTGATGAATTTATTCTTGACTTGATGGACTTGGTAATGATGTAAATCTGATGTGATATGATGTGTCTACAGAGCAACTCAGTTGTAATGATGAAAGGAATTTCAGTATGTGCTAGAACAATGATGAAAAGTGTGTGTCTCAAGGAATACGCGGGTTTGTCTAGGAGAAGTAGCGTATGCATGCGGAAAAGTACGTGCCAAGTCACGTATGCTAAAATGCACTCTAAATATGTAAAACCAGGGGTTACTACCATGGTATTGACCCATTGTATTGAGCGCTGGTATGTCTATGAGATCCCGTCCAGGAATACCATTGGAAGTAATGTGGTTTTGGCTCATGGTATTGAAAAAGGGTAAACCTATATAAGGAGAAGAAAATCATTGTGCAAAGGGGGTGCATGAGTCTGGGTTTGAATGAATACTTCACTCTGAAGTATGTCTGAATGGAAAGGGTAACAGTTTGATGATAGATCTGAATCTGTGATGCACCTATGAAGAAAATGATGAAGAAGGGAATCTAGATCTGAAATGTATTTGTATCTTCTAGATCTATTTATGGAATGCTTAAGATCTGAGATGAGGCGAACATCTGTCTGAAGTAAAGGGTAAAATCTGAACTGAATATCTGATCTGAAGAAGTAAGCTGCTCTATAATGTTTGAAGATCTATACGCAAGTTTATAACAGTGGAAGCGCGTATATACGCGGGTTGGATAAAGCGAAAGCGCGTATGGGTTGTGAAATCAGTTCTGAAGTATGTGCAGAGGTATACGCGGGTTTATATGAATGAAGGCGCATATATATGCCGGATCAGTGAAAGGAAAGCGTGTATGAAAACTAGGGTTTGCTGAAGTATGAAGTATGAAATGTCTAATCTGTTCTGCTGTGTTACTTCTATCTATTAATGATGTATTCTACAGATCTGGGTTGACTGAATTGATAAGTATCAGTTTTGATGTATGATTGAGCTTAAATGTGTGGAGTGGGTCCAGTCTGAAAATATGATGAAAAGTGGCCTGCAAGTTGTCCTCTAAAGAAAGCTTTTGGATCCAGTGTGAAAATTGATGAAACGTGGTCCATGGTGGTGCTGAGGGTTGTAGCCTTCAGTTAGGGGGTTGTAGCTCCCTTCCAGGTGAGGCTGGTAAATGAGAGCAAGGGTCGTAGCTCCCTTCCAGGAGAGGCTGGTAAACGAGCGCAGGGGGTCGTAGCTCCCTTTCAGGAGAGGCTGGTAAACAAGCGCAGGTGGGTGGCTGCATACTGGTATGAGTCTGCACCAGTACATAGTTGTAAGATGTTTTCTTTATAATAAAATATTGAAGGCTGAGACAACGGCAGCGGTGGTTTTCTCCCGACTTGGGTTTCCACCTAAAATCTTGGTGTTTGTGTGTGATGCTTATGTGTGATGGTTTACTCTGTTATTACTACACATGCTTACTGTTATCTAATCATCAGAAGAAAGAATGTTGCATAGAACTAAGTAAAGAATTAATGGCATAATAAGATCTCTGAGTATACGTGAGTTTTATGAAGGATATCCGCGTGTATACGCGAGTATGGTTCAGCAAAGTAGCATATGGGTTTTGAAGTAAGAAAAAGTAAAAAGATTTGAGTAAGTCCTAAATACTAATTCACCCCCCCCCCTCTCAGTATTTTTCCCAACATT
>JAXQQM020077830.1:0-14654 GCA_034641835.2 Pinus albicaulis | reverse complement strand
AATATATATATATATATATATATATATATATATATATATATATATATATATATATATATATATATATATTTAATATTTAATATTATATTATTAGATTTAATATAATATTAGGTTGAATATATTATAATACTAAATATTAATATTATAATATTATAATGGCTAAAATAAAATATTATATAACATTAATGTAATACTATAACAGTCATCACATATTTGTGAGAGCAAATGGGAGGAGCTCTAAAAAACCTTGTAGTGGCTACGGTTTTTCCTTGGAAGGCCAATATATGTTTAGATTGTGTGGATTTCATTGTAGATATTTGTGGCAATCTTATCAATGGTAAATCATAGTGAGTCAACGATGAAGACAATTTATTTTCTAGGAATGGTTGCCAGACAAGAAAGCTCTTCTTTGGTTTCATATAGTTCCATTATGAAATATGTATCTAGCCTCATGGTAGTTCAAGAATTTACTTCCCTATATGTTCCTTTGGATGAGTAATCTTTCAGTCATCAATAGTTTTTTTCTGGAGCAAGGTTTGGTTTGCTAGTTTAATGGATTTTGGTCGCAACTCACGGATCTGGATAAATGGATCTTTGATACATGGAAACCTCATTTAATGGATGATCTAAATATTTACCGCATGGCTCAAGGATTTTTCAATGTTGTTATAGACAATATTTAGGACAGGAAGGTCATTTCTGAATTTGGGTTGTCGTTCTCGAGTAGTGTCGGCCTCCTCATGAAAACCTAGTTTCCCAATATTGAACTGGTAACGACATAAATCTCCACAGCTCCAGTTTGGGTAAGGCTTCTAAACCTACCCTTGCATATTTGGAATCTCCAATCATTCTCCTATATTAGGAATGCTCTTAGAAAGTTTTTTTGTCACAACCCAGATATAGAAAATTATCATAAAACTACTTATGCTCAAGTTTGTGTGGAGATGTACTTTAATAAGGGTTTTCCTGCTGAGATCAATTTGGCGACCCCAAATTGTGTCTAGGTCCAAAAACTCGACTATGAAAATATTTCATTTTGGTGTTGAGCATGCTATGAAATGGGGCATGTAATAAAAAACTACCCCTAGCATCATAGCAACAAAGATCGGAAAAAAAAACGTAAGGTCTAATTGGTGGGAAGGAGCTTAGGGTGATCACCATATGGTATACAAAGAGGAAGACTCTCACGATAAGAATGAACCAAAAGTTAAACTAAAAAATTGATATTTTCAAAGAAAATGCATCAAAAGCAACAAAATTCAATCAGGAAAAATCGCATGACAGTGAAGATTCTCCGGACTCGAGGATAGTGGAAAAACAACAAACCCTCCTAGAAAATGGATCCCTTCTAGAAACCATAATGAATAATGTTGAAACAACAACTTCTTGGCCAGATCACATGGAAGAGGAAGACTTCAAGAACAATAACGTGCACTTGCCAAAAAATGACTCATCGAAATCTACATAAAATACGAGTTGGACTCAAGTTGGGAAGACAGGAAAAAACATTTCTTCAAGAAAAACAAGAAGTTAGACGAAATCAAAACAAAAATAGTGAATAATGGAATATAAATGTGTCTAGATATTCAGTGTTTTTTGGAAAAAAAATTAGTTGGAAAGGGACTGAAAATTTTTGTGTTATGGGGAACTCGCTTGAGGATTTGGATTGAGTCTTAGTGCTCAATTTCATTCCTGCTTGAGATATGTAAAGGGTCTTCCCTTGTAATCCAAATTTTTTAATAATACAAATCTCTACATGTTTCGTTTAAAAATAAAACATAACACTATATAATGCTATGTTTAATAGTATATGGTGTTATATAATATTAAATATTATTAAGTATACAAAAAGAGTCAGTAAGGTTTTTATAAAATGTGAAAGAAGTTGGATTTAGGAATTCATCAAAACCTAAAAATCAGATAAAAACAAGATATCAAAAAATGTTGAAATTTCACTAAATTAAAGGGGTAAAGACATATGTAAGGTCCTAACTCAATTTTAGATTATTTTGGGATTAGTATTTTGTCTTTCTACTGAAATAAATGCATTTATTTTAGTGTAGATGTTGATTTATAATATTAATTGATTTATTGCACTTAATGCATTTATTTTAATGTAAATGTTAATTTCTAATACTAGTTGATTGATTGTAATCAATGCATTGATTTCAGTGTAAATGTTGATTTCTAATGCTATTTGATTGGTGCTTTGATTGTTTGCACCAGATGCATTGATTCGTGTAAATGTTAATTTCTGATATGATGTAACTAGATGAATGATGTGCATTGTTTTTAAAGTAATTAGATTAATAGTGTGCATTAATTCCAGTGTATGCACAAATTAATTATTGATGACATGCATTGATTTTTTTGTTACAATACTCATCAACCTACATCTCGATATTAAATAGAAATGAACAAAAAATACCCTAGACCCATCTTAATATCAATCTCGATCCAAATTTAAATAGAAATAAAAAATAAAGCTTTAAATAGAAATAAATAATAAAGAGCAAATCGATAGAGAACGCTGCAAAAAATAATAATTGAGGATGCATTGATTTCAATGCATATGTTAATTTCTGATATGATGTAAATAGATGGATGATGTGCATTATTTTCAAAGTAATTGAATTAATAATGTGCATTGATTTTAGTGTATGCAAAAAGTAATTATTGACAACACACATTGATTATAGTAATCATCAACATAGATCTATTTTAAATAGAAACGAGCAACAAAGAGCATAGATCAATCTTAAATAGAAATGAAAAAAAAAAAAAGAGCAAGCTGACAAATAAATTCATAAGGAATGAGAGTTATTGAGGAGTGTCAATAACAAAGTGAAAAGCAAAGAGAAAATCAAGAAAGACAATCACAGCAAATGACAATTGAATAACAACAAGAACAAATAGACAAAAAATTGAACAACAAGAAGCATATCAACAAAGAAGGGCACAAAAAATAACATTTGGATAATGTCAAGAGTAAAGAATATAAGAAAATGCACAATGAAGAGGAAAGCCACAAAAAAAAAGAAAAGGGAATGACAATTGAAGTGCATGAAGAATAAAGGAAACAAAAAGATGAATAATAATTAAGAAAACAATATTCAACCAAATCAGGCATATAGTACAAGAAGAAAAAGAAAATCCTATCATCAAATAATGTTTAAAGTATATCTAACTCCAAACTGAGTTAGATAATGCACATTGATGAATATTGCGCATCAAAAAAATTGTGACAGGATTTACTGATAAACTCAAGTTCAAATATGTAATTTGTGTGAGGAGTAATACATTGGAATTTGGGTATTTAATACAAATACATGTCCAAAGTGCATGATTAGATGATTAGATTAATCATATGTTTAACAATTTTTGTGTGGTTGTACACAATTGAAATCAAATCTCTTGACCTGCAAACATTTCTTCAATTTTTGCACTAAAAAATAGGCTTTCACCTCAAGGGATTTGATACCTCTCAATGATTGATAGATATGGAGTTCATATGGATCTAGGCTGATGAGGTAATTGTTTTTATGTATCATGGATTAATGACTATGGAAATTTACCAACTATTTAATTTATATGGTTGCAGTAGTTTTAATTTTAAATGGAAACATGCACAGCCTATCTACCTCAATGAGATGTTGTCACTAAAATTGTGTTATCTACCTACTTACTAGTAGGAGATTGTCACAACAATTGTTTGAGACAATTTTAATTTTAAATGAAAGAACCATCTACCTATTTACCCCAACCTAAGATGGATGTTGTCACCAAAATCATGTGACACTAGTCGACCTTTGATACCTCATAAGCCTCATGGGATTGTTTATTTCCACAAAAGGAGCTCCCTGCACCTTCCCATGGAAATTGTCTTGAGCTTGGATACCTTATGAAATAAGGTATTTCCCCACATGTGGCTTTTACCCTTTTCATTGAATTTCAACCTGAAATTTGATATAGATTAAGCCCTACACAAACCAAAAAATCTACTCTTTCACTGAAATTAAAACTTATGATTTACATAAAAATATATCAGCCACTACTACAACTCCTCAATTACAAAAAGGAACATAACCCAGATATGTGGAACATAACCCATCAAACATTTTAAGTGGCAAACTGCATTAAAACAAGGAGATACACTTCAGAGACAGTTTAAAACAGTTTTGAATTACAAAAAGGAACATAACCCAGATATGTGGAACATAACCCATCAAACATTTTAAGTGGCAAACTGCATTAAAACAAGGAGATACACTTCAGAGACAGTTTAAAACAGTTTTGAATTGTAGAATGCATTTCATCACAGAGAATATGCTGGTACTTCACACCTATCCAATATTGAAAAAAAATTACAGAAACTGTAGTTGAAAATTTTAGGACTTCCAAAAATTCTCTCATATAATTTACATAAATTTTGTCAGCTACGATTTAGCAGAGAGTTAGCACCCTTCTACGATCGAATTGCACAGATCCTCCTGCTGTAACAAAGTAATCTCCATGAAAATAAGTCAAGAAGATGATGATGGTTGTGGTCTGCCATTACATATTATATGTGATTGTGGGTATTCGCTGTTAAGTTCCGCTGTATTGGGCAGCGCCAAGCAATAACAGCCTTCCTACTTACACAAGTCTTGTTCTTGCCCTGCATATTCTTCCATCCCAGCACAATCAGCAACGCTGTCCCTTTGGTTTTGCAATAATTACGAGCAGACTCCATATATCGACTCATTTGCAGCCATTTCTCATTGCAGAACTTTCTTCCATTAGAATGTCTGATACACACCTTGCCTTGGCTCCTCATTGTATGAATTATATAAATTACAGTGTCCAAACCCAAAACTTGACAGAACCAGCGAGGCAGATGAGATTACAATAATTTGTATTTCAATGGTGGGCAATTTTTTCTTCAGATAATATTGGACCTAGTCCCGATTTAGTTTCAATTTAGATATGATTTTAAAAAGTAAACGAAAAGATTTTCATAAATGAAATTCTTCCGCATAAAATTAGTAGTCCCGGTTTAGGTCCAATTCAGTTATGAATAAAAATGGACAAGAAAAAACGCTATCATAAAATTCCTGCTGCAATAAATGAAATCCCTTCGTGCCATAAATGAGATGTACATGTCAACCATAGAAAGCTCAGGCACCCAATCACCCTGCGTGCAAAAAATGAGGCGTGTGTGGCAAGCACAGGGAAAGAAAAGTTCAGGCCAGTGACCCTGCGTGCAAAAAATGAGGCGCGCATGGCAAGCACAGAAAGAAAAGCTCTCGCCAGTGACCCTTCGTGCAAAAAAAAGGCGTGTGGGGCAGGTACGGAAAAGAAAAGCTCAGGCCAGTGAAGCAAGGAAAGCTTAGGCAAGAATTATCTAGCTTGCGGCAGGGCAATTAATAAGTCTGAGTCTAAGTTGTATAGGTTTATTTTTGGATAATTTACATGTTTAAATTTAAGGTAGGCAAGGTGGGTATATATAGCCCACTGCAAGCTAGATAATTTTAGCATTAAGCTCAGGTCAATTACCACAGAAAATTTGGTAATTTTAGTATTATATTAATAAAATTTGGTTGAAATTTTTTTAAATGTAAGTTACAGTGGTTAAGTTAAACATCTTCAAAATTTTAGGTGTTGATATATTTTTATGGTGCTGAATTTATTTTTATTATCAAAACCATGATTCAAACACTCATATTTAAAAAAAAAATAACCATCACTTCTTAACCAGCGAAAAGAAAATTGACTTCTTTGTAGAAAACTCAGAAAAACAAAAAAAAAAACAAAAACTTAAAGCACTCACAATTTCACATATATGCATAAATCGATTTCTATCATCAAAACCATGATTCAAATCATAGTTACCAAAATTTGATGGTACTACCTAAAAAACTTTGAAAATTAGATAGTTATGTAAATTTGAAACGATGTAAAATAATATTTGGTTAAAAGATAATTTTGATTTAAAAATAATGCTAATATTGGCGCCAGATTTTTAAAAAAATTATAAAATTTCATTTAATCCTTTACTCTCCGGGAAAAAAAAAAATTCTATGCAACAAGAAATTAGTTAGTAAGTCTTTAATTATATTATAAATTTAAAGCGTTGTTGTTTGAATTTTTTTTATGAACAAGAAATTAGTTAGTAAAGCTTTAATTATATAATAATATGGAATAAGTTATTTAGACAATGGGTTTGTAAAATGAAGAATGTATGTTTTATATATGTAATTTATAATTTTTTTAAATTAAAAGAAAAATTGAAGTCAAAATTTCACAATTTTTGTTTTAATAAAATTTATTTTGATTAAATGTAAAATTATATGATTTAATATTTTGCAGTATAGTTATTATATATTATAAATTAGAATTTGGTTTTTTTTGGGTAGATAATGGGTAATTATAAATTAAGAATACAAGTGTATATTTTGAAAAATATTTGTACACGTTTAATATATAACTTATTTCAAACTTAAAATTCTTAGTAATATGGAATTTATACCGTTCATTATATTATAGAATTTGTAAGAAAATTTAATTTATATTGAGTAACATCTAATATATGGTGTGTAGTTAGATGTATAAATGAATATAAAAATTCTCACAAAATTTGCTATTCTAAATGTAAAACTATATGATTACATGTTTTGATACAATATATAGTTTTATTTATAACACTTATAAAAAAAATTATGGGAATTTCAATGTTATAATTATTCATATTAATATTTTAAAATATCTTTAAAAAAATAATATATTTGAATCATTATAAAATATATACTTCCAAATTTTTTCCGTATTAAATTTTTTTAATATCAAACCAAATTCTAATTAAAATTTACTAACTATGATTCAAACATTTTTATTTTTTTGAAAAAAAAAAAACCAATTCTTAACCCGCTTAATGAAATTGACCCCTCCGAAAAGGAAAAGCTCGGGGCAGTCACAATTTCGCAGTATATGCATACCAACCCTCCAGCACGATGACAACGAAATTTGGATTTCTTAATTCATTATCAAAATCATTGGCATTTAAAATGCGTGGGATAGTACTGATTATGATAAATATATTAAACCATATTATTGACAAATATAATAAACCATATTCCAGTCTGCAAAAATAATAAATTATAATTACTTTAATTATTAATATGATATAATAAAACACAAGTATCAAATTATAATCACTTTAAGTTTACGCTGATATACACTACTACACCAAGGGCATTTTAAGACATTTGTTTAAGACAAAAGAAATCTTTTGTCTTAAAAAGTCATTTTTTATTTTAGCTATTTTATATTAAAATTTAATATCAATTGAATTGTCTTAAATATAAAATTTAAGACAAAAATAGTGTGAGACAAAAATAATTTGAGACAATTTTCTATTTGAGACAAAAATATTTAAGACAAAAACAATTTGAGACAAAAGATTTAAGACAAAAAAATTTAAGACAAAAGTATTTTAAGACAAAATTTTATATTTAAGACAAAAGGAATTTGAGACAAAAATATTTTAAGACAAAACTTTATATTTAAGACAAAAGCAGTTTGAGACAAATATATTTTAAGACAAAAGCAATTTGAGACAAGAATATTTTAAGACAAAAATTTAGATTTAAGACAAAAGCACTTTGAGACAAAAATATTTAAGACATCACTATATATTTAAGACAATGGCCACTTAAGACAATGACAATTAAGACAAAACCCATTTAAGATAGTTAGCAATTAAGACAAAATCATTAGCATTGGGAAGTTTGCATTGAAATATCATGAGTGGATAGTGGATAAAATTATATTTTTTATTTTTGAAAATCGATATTCAAGCCACATGAAATTTAATCATGTCATATTTATTTCTTTTATATTATATTTTTATTTTTTCATTAAACCACATTCTAAAAATTTAATAAATAAATAGATAAAAAAATATTATTTTTAGGTTGGCAACTCAAGGGGATTTGAACTTTGAATCTCGTGTTTTAACCATAACTGTTCCAACACTAATATTCTTGGGCATATTATGTTTTTTCCTGCTAACTGCTCCAAATACAACCTCTAAGAACTAGTAGGGTCCAAGAAAAAAAGCTACAAGTTCCCCAAATTCAATCTACATTTCGTGGACAACCACATTTCCCCCAAATGTCCTCCACATATTTTCCTTGGTGTATTGGAGTTTGAAAAATACATAGGATGCCACAAGTAATCCTAATCATAAGACTCAACTTTCCTAATGACTATGAGACCTTAAAAATAAGAAAACATCTTAATTTATGCCTAAAATTACTAAAATTTCCTATCCCAAACATGAAATTAGAAATTCTACAAAATTATAGGGCAACAAGGAAACCAACTTCCTCTTCCAAAAATATCTAAGACCTTATGGAGGACAAATACAAATTTTGAAATAAATTGTTGAAATTATGCTCTTGCATCAACAGCTACCAATGTATCCTTGTAGGCCACCCACTTTAACAATAGACGTAATACCAATGTCCTTTACCAGTTAGAAGGAACTCCTTACATAATTCTCTCTTAGATCCCCTTAACCCATTGCAATGATTGTCTTTGATGCCTACCTAGTTGCAATCACATTAAGAAGCAATGTAGCATATTGCTGGTTGAGGATTTCGATAAGTATGTGATTTTTTTGACATCTTGTGACTATCTCATATCTGAATATCTAAAATCTTGGATGCATGTCTCCTTGACACTATAACATGACTTAGTATTTCCTATCATACCGTGTCACTCCCTCCTCGAGACACCTGGAACTCGCTAACACTCCCTGTCACACACTCTTATTCATTCATTTATGAATTTTGACCTAGTGCACCTCTGTCATGTTTTCCTGGCACTCCCTAAAACTCCTTAGCACGCATTGGCACACCTAGGCACTTGGAACAACTTTGTATGCTTCCCTAGCACTCTAACATGCCTTGGCACTTCCTAGAATATTGTTTCACTCCCTTCTTAACACACCTGGAACTGGATTATACTTCATTTCCATGCATTTTAAACTAGTGCCCCTTTGCGTTTCGCTGACACTTGGCCCTCACACTCCCTAGCATGTGTTCATGCCACACCCTGGCACCTGCCACATCTTGGCATGCCTATCATGCCTTGGAACTGCCTAACATGTCTTATTACTTCTAGGAATTCCCTGACACACCTTGGTATTCCTTAGCTTTCATGTCGTCATAGATAACCTTGCTTTTTTTGTGACTTGGGAACCCAACCAAGTCATTGGAAAATCGATGTTGTGCCCAGCCCAAAGTTTCCCTATGTCCGAAACTACTTTTTCCAACCCTTTATGTAACCATAGGCTTACATCCTACAAGTCTTATTCTGACCTTCTCCTAACACACTTTATCCTTGAGACACTTGGAATTCGTTGACACTACTTGGCACACACTCTTATTCGTTCATTTCCATGCATTTTGACCTAGTTCTCCCTTGCAATGTCCTGGCACTCCCTAACAGTCCTCAACATCCATTGACACTTTTTTTCATGTGTTAGCATGTCTTTTCATTCCTTGGCATGCATTGAAACTCCTTAGTTATCATGCCCTCACAATTACCCTTACTTTTTTGGAACTTGGGAACCCACCCAAGTCTTGCCTTGAATATAACAACTTGACCAAGTTACGGTTACTACAACTAGATTGTGCCTTGTTCACCTAAGAAATGACTATAACCCCTCACCCATTTAACCCCCTAAATGCTAAACCCCTAACCCATTTAACCCCCAAAACCCTTAACCCCTAACCCCTTAAACCTTAATTCCCGACCCTTAACCCATTTAACCCCCTAAACCCCTAAAAACCTAACCCATT
Source organism: Pinus albicaulis (assembly GCA_034641835.2). Taxonomy (NCBI): domain Eukaryota; kingdom Viridiplantae; phylum Streptophyta; class Pinopsida; order Pinales; family Pinaceae; genus Pinus; species Pinus albicaulis. The sequence continues at coordinate 4,809 of JAXQQM020077830.1, read as the reverse complement.
TAACCCCCAAACCCTAACCCCTAAAATACTTAACTGCTAAATCCCCTAACCCCCTAAACCTCTTAACCCCTAACCCATTTAAACCCCTAAACCTCTAACCCCTTAACCTCTAACCCATTAACCCCTTAACCCCTAACCCCTAACCCCTAAAATCCTTAACTGCTAAATCCCCTAACCCCATAAACCTCTAAACCCCTAAACCCATTTAACCCTGTAAACCCTAAACGTCTACCCCTTAACCCCTAAGCCCTTAAGCCCTAATTCCCAACCCCTAACCCATTTAACCCCCTAAAGCCCTAAAACCCTAACCCATTTAACTCCTAAACCCTAAACCTTTAAACCCCTAAACCCCTAAACCACTAACACCTCAACCCCTAATCCCTTAACCCCTAAACCCCTAAACCGTTAACGCTTAACCATTAACCCATTAACCCCTCAACCCTAACCCCTAAAATCCTTAACTGCTAAATCCACTAATTAAGCCCTAAGCCCCTAATCCCTAATCCCTTAACCATTAGCTCATTATTCACCTAACCCCTAATTGCGCCTAAATCCCCTAACACCTAAGCCCCCAATCCCTAATCCCTTAACCAATAACTCATTATTCCTCTAACCCCTAAATGTGCCTAAATCCCCTAACCCCTAAACCCCCAATCCATAACTCCTTAACCACTAACTCATTATTCCCCTAACCCCAATCCCTAATCCCTTAAATACTAATTCATTATGCCCCTAACCCTTAAGCCCCCAATCCCTAACCCCTTAACCACTAACGAGAATATACCACAGTGGGCATGCATAAGAAGAAGAACCAAAGAAATCAAATTCAATAAAGAAAGCACAACCACCACTCCAAACTCGCTTCTCTAAAACACATACAACTGCATTAAATCCCACTGAAGCTTACAAATTTATCAAGCCCTAATTAACTTACTAACAAATTCAACAAGCCAACATGTTACAATTTTTTGAGTCACCCCAAATCAATTAGTAATTATTGCATGAATGTACATTTGTTTGTAGTTTTATTTAAAAGGTTGAAATTCTCTCAAGAGCGTATAGAAAATATCCAAAATTTAAAAAAATGGAATTTTGCTTACCTCCACAAGGTATCATCACACCCGGATAGGTGAAAACATACAAGTCTAAATCTTCTACCTCTAAGTCTCAATGACACTTCAACATGTCAATAACATACTTGCAACAATGCTTAATGAGTTTTGTCTATTGGCTAAAGAGATGTACATCCATCCATCCAAAAATAAACATCTCAATCAATCCAATACCATAAATTGTGCTAAATAGTTCATCATGTTATTTCAAATATTACAATATTTTCTTATATAGTTAGCTCACATGTTCCTTGAATATTTGAAAGCCAAACTACCTTAGCACAATATACCAGAAAGATTTGTACTCTAAAAGAAAAGAAAAAAGACAACAAACTAAAATAGGAACTTTAACTCTAATCCAAACACTTCATTCTTAGTAACATGATATCTAATGAAGATGATATGTGGAAAAACAGTCTTCATATATTTTCTATCACATGTCAAACCGAGTGAACAAACACATGCATAGAAAACATCAGAAATAGGGTTCATAGATCGACTTGTATTATATGGTTTCAAACCCTTCTTGTCTCCTTCAAGGGGGTTTTTGGAGGTCTTAAAAAAGACTTCCTTTTGCTAACCAAATGGATTTTTTCTTTCACACATGTATGGAAACGTACTTTCCAAATCATATTGTAATAGATTCATAAGATGATATTATTGGTATTAACTACACCTTATTTGGAGACATCATTTTTATTGTAGGGGTTGGTACCTTTCTATTGGATGTGGTTGGTGATGTGAAGACTACTCAACCTCTAGTAAAGATTCATACTAACTCTAACAAGCTTATGGATGTTTTTTTACAAAGGGAGACCCCTCTAAGCTTAACTCATTGGATTCTTTGTTTGTTCATGCTAATTATTGTTCTCAACTTTCCTTCTCCAAGGGGCTAAGACTATTTGCTTCATTTATTTTACATGGCCCGATGAAAGAAGAAGAATGGAGATTGTCTCCGCATCTTTTCCATTTCGTTAAGTTACAAAAAAAGAGTCAAATTCTATAGCCAATAAACTAATAGTCTCTTGATACACCTTTAGTGAGCTATGCATAGCTCTCACCTATCACTGTAGCTCAATGAAATGACATCTAATAGCTCCAAGACCCCATTATAAATGGAGTAGTTGTGAAGTTGTTGTTAAATTATCACCTCCAAATGTTCAATTCTCATGAATTTTGGGGGAAGGGGGTCTTTTGGTGTATTGAGCGGGGCGAGGGGACATAATGGTAGCATGGATGGGTAGAAGTGAGAGGTTCGAGCATGGTTTACTGAGATCTACAATCCTAACATTAGAGAATGAGAAGGAGCCTTAGGGCCTTATGGCATAGGGGCTAGGGAACCTATAGGTAAGGTAATGAGAGAAATTTATAGGGGAACCCCCAATAGTTGTGACAAGGGGATTAGGGGCCACATTATCACAACCCATACACACTTAACCCATAACCACTAAAGTCCCTAACCCTTTAACCCCGGAGCCACAATCCCTTAATCCCTACACCCATAAATCATAACAAATTAACCCCTTGATCCCTTAAACCCAAAGCCATTAACCCCTTAACCCCTAACCACTAACTTAGAATCCTTGAACCCCATAAACCCTAATCCCATATCCTCTTAAAGCTTGACCCTTAACCCATAACCCCTAACCCCTTAACCTTCTGACACCTAAATAACATAACCCTTAGGCACTTAACCCCTAAGTCCCTTGACATGTAAGCCCTTGATGGTTAATATTAACCCCTAAATCCCTTAACCACTAATCCATTAACCTCTAACCCTTAAACCCCCTAACCTTCAAATCCCATAATCCTTAACCACTAATCCATTAACCTCTAACCCTTAAACCCCCTAACCTTCAAATCCCATAATCCTTAACCCTTTACCCTTTACCCTTAACCCCTTGCTCCTAAACCCTTAAACCCATTAACTCCTAGAACCCCTTATCCTTTATCCCAAACCATAGGTGCTCCAACACTAATATTCTTGGGCATATTATGCTTTTATCTGCTAACCGCTCCAAATACAGCCTCTAAGAACTAGTAGGGTCCAAGGAAAAGAGCTACAAGTTCCCCAAATCCGATTTACATCTGATGGACAATCACATTTCCCCCAAATGTCCTCCACATATTTGCCTTGGTGTATTGGAGTTTGAAAAATACATAGGATGCCACAAGTAATCCTAATCATAAGACTCAACTTTCCTAATGACTAGGAGGCCTTAAAAATAGAAATAAAAACATCTTAACTTATGCCTAAAATTACTAAAATTTCCTATCCCAAATATGAAGTTATAAATTCTACAAAATTATAGGGCAACAAGGAAACCAACTTCCTCTTCTATAAATCTCTAAGACCTTATGGAGGACAAATACAAATTTTGAAATAAATTGTTGAAATTATGCTCTTGCATCAGTAGCTACCAATGTATCCTTGTAGGCCACCCCCTTTAATGATAGTAATACCAATGGACTTTACCTAGAAGGAAATCCTTACATAATTCTCTCTTAGATCCCCTTAACCCATTGTAATGATTTTCATTGATGCCTACCTAGTTGAAAGCACATTAAGAAGCAATGTAGCGTATTCTTGGTTGAGGATTTCGATAAGTATGTGATTTTGTTGACATCTTGTGACTGTCCTGTATGTGAATATATAAAATCATTTTTTTTGTACCAATTTAATGATTGATTTTCCATGAATTTTAAACTAGTGCTCCCTTGTGTTTCCTTGACACTTGGCCCTCACACTCCCTAGCATGTATTCATGCCACACCCTAGCACCTGCCACATCTTGGCATCCCTATCATGCCTTGGAACTACCTAACATGTGTTAGTACTTCTAGGAATTCCCTAACACACCTTGGTATTCCTTAGCTTTCATGCCGTCATAGATAACCTTACTTTTTTTTGCGACTTGGGAACCCAACCAAGTCATTGGAAAATAAATGTTGTGCCCAACCCAAAGTTTCCCTTTGTCTGAAACTAATTTGTGCAACCCTTTATGTAACCATAGGCTTACCTCCTACAAGTCTTATTATGGCCTTCCCCTAACACACTTTATACTTGAGACACTTGGATTTCATTGACACTACTTGGCACACACTCTTATTCGTTCATTTCCATGCATTTTGACCTAGTTCTCCCTTGCAATGTCCTGGCACTCCCTAACACTCCTCAACATCCATCGACACTTTCTAGCATGTGTTAGCATGCCTTTTCATTCCTTGGCACACACTGACACTCCTTAGTTCTCATGCCCTCACAATTACCCTTACTTTTTTGGAACTTGGGATCCCAACCAAGTCTTGCCTTGACTATAACAACTTGAAAAAGTTATTGTTACTACAACTATATTATGCCTTGTTCACCTAATAAATGGCTATAACCCCTCACCCATTTAACCCCCTAAACCCTAAACCCCTAACCCATTTAACCCCTTAAACCATAAACCTCTAAACCTTTAACCCCTAACCCCTTAAACCCTAATTCCCTACCCTAACCCATTTAACCCCTTAAACCCATAAAAACCTAACCCATCTAACCCCCAAACCCTAACCCCCAAAACCTAACCCCTAACCCCTTTAACCCCTAACCGCTAAAATCCTTAACTGCTAAATCCCCTAACCCCCTAAACCTTTAAACCCCTAACCCATTTAACAACCTAAACATCTAACCCCTTAACCTTTAACCCCTTAAC